>JAQGAW010001718.1:0-17797 GCA_034698025.1 Phthiracarus crinitus
TTTTCGTAATGTAGACATAATAAGCTTTTATTTAATATATATTTCATGAATATTTGTTTCTGGGAAGTATTAAAAAAACTTCATCAAAAGTGTTATTTTTAATTTTTTGTGACCCCTGTAAATGAATATTAATCAAAATACTTTACTATTTATAATTTTTATTTAAGTAAAAAAATTCAAATTAAAATATTTTTAAATGGTTTTAAAAAGTTTAATAACATAGACTAGTGAGTTTTCAACAAATTACTAAAGTTACATCTTAATTAAAAATAATTATACAAACTTATAAAATTAAAAAATATAGCAAAATAAATTTATTAATTGACATAAAAATAATAAATATAAAATGAAATAATTTACATATTGGAATAATTCCAAAATCGATTAAATTTTTTAGCAAATTTAAATGAATCAACAGTAAATATAAATAAAAACGATTTATAAATTACTTTTCAAAAATTATTCATTTTATTATTGGGAACGTGTTATTAAATAAAGTTAATTTTAAAATTTTTAGATTGTAATAAATTTAAATATTTTATAATTTTCTATTTTTAGTCAGATTTGTAAATAATATTTTTTAAAATTTTAACTTTACTTTGTTTTCAAAATCAAAATATTAAAATCCTAAAATAAGGAATAATTTTTATTAATTATAATATTAAAATTTTACAGTTAAATCAATTAAAATATGATTTCAATAAATAAACTTTAATTTTAACTCAATATTCCAATATTTAAATAATTATCTATTTTGTTATTTCATGTTATTATATTAATTTTATATTGCAGTTTTCGCAACATAATAGAAATTGAAATATAATTAAAATAAAATTATATTAAATCATCGAAGTTGAAATGCATTTGAAATTAAAAAAGTAATTATAAATTAATTTTAATTAATTATAATTTAATTACTTTAATTTAAAAATTTTTAAAAAGCAAAATTAATATATTTTTAAAAATTATTTTTAATATTAGTATTATTATAAGATTAGTTATTTTAAACAGATTTTTTCTGTAAGAATATAAAATGATTATATTATTTACTAAATATTGTTAATTTTATTTTAATCTGTTTATAATATTAAATTATATTGTTTTAATAAAAAAATTTTTAAACTTATTACCATTTATTTCTTGTATGAAAGATTAAATATTTCACATAAAAATATCTAATCTAATAAGGATGATTGAAATTGATTTACAATGTTTATAGCATAGAAAGTTAAGATTGATTTTAAATGAAATATTAATAACTTATAATATCAATAAAATTGTAAAGAAAAATTTTTTAAATAAAAATATTGATAAGATATCTAATAAAGAAGTTTTGTGTATTTGAGCTTTAACTTGAGTTAATTTTGTGTAATCTTATAAATGTAAAGAAATTAGTTATTCTAATTTAAATATAATTTACATATATTATTATAAGACAAGAAAATTTTTAAAATGAAACAAAATAGATTTCACCATTTTGTACTGCTAGCGAATGATGAGTCTTTTCTTTGATAGTGTATTATGAGTAATTTATAAATTGTTTTCGTTTTGCGTTTTATATGGCTTAAGTGTCTCTAAGACATTTGTTTGTTGAATGGGATTCTGAGCAATAGATTTGAATGAGGTATAGTTCAGTCTTGCTTTCAGTAGGCATCGCCAATTATTCAGTTCACTGATTCCCAAGTCTATTTTCAATGATAAGTTTAAAAGCCTACACTTGTCGTTTTAGAACGGGAATGTTGTCACCTTAGATGATAGAAAACGCTTCAATACTTCCGAGAGGGTTCACATTT
The DNA here is from genome assembly GCA_034698025.1 of Phthiracarus crinitus. Taxonomy (NCBI): domain Eukaryota; kingdom Metazoa; phylum Arthropoda; class Arachnida; order Sarcoptiformes; family Phthiracaridae; genus Phthiracarus; species Phthiracarus crinitus. The sequence continues at coordinate 1,794 of JAQGAW010001718.1, forward strand.
GTGCTATTTAAGCGTTGAATAAATAGGATAAAAATGTATCAAATAAGGCTTAATATAACTTATTTAAAACTATTTCGCATAAAAACTAATCAAATGCATACTCATATTAGCCAATATAATACTTTTAAGTATTCAGGTAACAACAATTTATGTGTTATTGACTCCACGACTGCTAAAACACAACTGAATCAAAATTTTCAAAACACTCACTGATGTACATTTTTCATCAATGAAAATGCTATTAATTTTTTTTCAATGAAAAAATAAATAGTAAAAGTACAAAATGCTTAAAAATAAAAATAAAATCAACAAAGAAACTATAATTTAAATCTCAAAATGTATTTAATGTACAAACAATTTGACTTATCTATTGAATCTTAAATTAAAATATACCGCAAAATGAGCTGATTATGTATGTTCATACTCTTTCTTGTTTAATATAAAATACATATAAATATATAAAAATAGCATATTAAATAAAAGCTTAATATCAACTCTTTTGGGAAAATGGTTTTTTATAATTTTTTAAATAAAATTTTATTATTATTTTTAAGATTTTCCTGAATCATCCAAATAGATGCCAGAGTTGTTTCAATTGGAGCACATGATAACGCGTCTACATGTTCCATCTTTGATCCATGGCAATGCTCGACTGTGAATGAGTTTTGGCTCAGAACATTAGACCAACGATATAACCGTTTGTGACTATCTTTGAAGTTTAATAACCACTTCAGTGCTTTTTGGTCAGTAATAACTTTAAATTTAGTTCCGTCCAAATATACATTAAAATAATCAATTGGGTTTATCATTTCTAAACGTTCTAATTCTGTAGTTGTATATCGTGATTCCGTATCGCTTATCCTTCTACTAAAGAATGCTACTGGATGTTTGTCTTAATAGAGTATTCCAGAGATGCCGACAGTACTTGCATTCGTGTGTAGTTCTGTACTTATATTTGGTTCAAAAATCTTTAGAACTGGTTCCGATCCTAAGTTTGCTTTGATTGTTTCGAAACAATCTTCTTGTTCTTTGTTCTAATTAAATGGTTCATCTTTACGAAGCAAATAGCACAATGGCATTTCTTTATCAGCAAAATCTTTGATGAACTTTCTATGGTAACCCATTAATACAACAAATCTATGTAACTCTTTTTGGTTTTTTGGTTTAGTATATTCTAGTATAGCTTTAACTTTAGCTGGTTGTGGTTTTATTCTACCGTTACCTACAATATAACCCAAAAATTCCATTTCTTCAACACCAAATAAACCTTTGTTTCGATTTAGTTTCAAATCATATTTCCTTAACATTTTAATAACTTCTCGTAATCGATCGTTGTGTCTTTCCAGTCTGAACCGTGTGTATCGATATCATCAAAGAACTTTTTAACATTCTTAAGGCCTTCTAATGCTCTAATTTGTAATTATAACAAAATTCCAAAAATTATTAAAAATATTTTTGTTGTTTTTTCTGTTTTACGCCAACAGCTAACCGGTTTTCTGTTATACTTGCTAACCGAATCATAAGGTTCTTGATCTTCTATTTTTCTACGAATTTTAATCTATACTTGGAATTAACAATGATATGGACAAACGATTTTGTGATTAAATAAAATTAAATGAATAATAGACAATATCTAATTAATGGATAAATTAAATAAATATAAGATTATCTTATTATATAAGTCCCAATTTTTTTCTGTCTGTTTGTCGTCCCCTTTATATACTCCTTTCCTGGCTGCCCCACCCATTTGACACCAATATCAATGGATTCAACTCAATTAGTAGGGATCAAATGGAGGGATTTGGAGAGTTGAGCCACATGAGGTAGGTTCAGGCGGAAAAAATTAAAAATTTAACTGTTAACGCATATACCATTGGACTCAGATTAAAAATTTATGTAGAATTAAATGATCAATCGAATTGGTGGGCTGGAACTTTTTGGGTGTTTATGTTGATATTTTTTTAAAAAAAATTATGCACATATGTTATGGATACGGATTGGATCCTTTATGGGTACGACTGTGTAGTTGGTGGATTGGAACTTGTCGGGTGGTTTTGTGTTTGGCGTTTTTTGTTTTGGTTGGTCACTGTGAGTTGGGGTAAGGTCGAAGTGGGTTGCGGTGGGTTTCAAGTTTAATGAATTTTAGTATAGGATTGGATGAGTTCCGGTAGTGTCGAGATGTAGTTATAAATGATCACTTATGTTTCAGATCATGAAGATAGGGTTTTTTTTTATGAATTATTCTGATTATATTCTAGAAAGTTCGGGCAGGATTCGGAAATATTATAAATTTAAAAATATTATTTTTAAAAAGTACATTACATTATTTCCAACCGAAGGCGGGCTTTATTGCTAGTTTATAAAAATTAAAAGAAATTAAATAAATTGTTGACAAATAAATTAGTAATTGACAATTATATAAAATTTTATTATTTTGTTGTAATCAATGTGACTGAAGTCTAGCTAAACAGAATTTTAAGTGAGTAGTTTTATTAAAAGCAAAGTTTAGTTGCACAAAGAGCTTAATATTTAATGTCAGATTTTAGTTCTTTAAGATAATTGATGGGGTAAGATAAATTATTCTACTGGATATTCAATATACTTATTTTTTTAAAAATTTGCATCTTTTAATGAAAATGGATATTCAAATAAATATCAACTGTAAAATATATTATTATTAAAACTTATATTAATCAACTTAAAATGATTTTAAAAAATTGGACAATAAAAGAATGGCAATTAATATTTTAAATAATTAATTTGTTGATGAAACTAAATAACATATTAATCTAATGTTAATAATTTATTTTACTATATATATCTTTTATTAATTTTTATTTATATAAATTAAGAATTCTATTTAAAGTTATATCAACGTAGATTTGTTAGAATTTGTTAGAAATTTTATTTTAAAAAAGGCAAAACACAATCGAAATGATAAAATTTGAAAAAGTAAAAATAAAAGAAAATTAAAATTAAAATTTGTAAGTAAAACAACACTAGTAATAAAACAAAATAATTTTGTCATTAAATAAAAATCAAAATAAAATTAAAATTATAATTTTAATAAAAAGGAAAATCAAAATGTAATCAAATAAAAATCTAAATCTAAACAATAGTTTAGAGATAATATTATGATTTTTAAAATATCCTACAAATAAATTTTTAGCTGTATATATATAAAAAATAAAAATTAATATTTTAAACAATAATAAATATTTTTCATTATGGGAAGTTATGAATTCATTGGTATATTCAGTTATCAAATGTTAATAACATATTGAAAAATTTACAAGTATAATATTATCTCAAAACAATTTCAATTTTTAATATAATTTTTATAAAACATTTTAGCTTACATTATTGTATAGATTTGCTGCTTATGGATTTGAGCATATCGGTCTGTCTTATTGTCAGTCCTACTATTATTGATTCCACAGTCTTTATATTTTTTAATTTATTTCGTTGTTAATTATTTATAAAGACAACATTAAAACATTTTATAGAAATAAAATAAAACACGTAATTTACTATCTTAAAATTTGTCAATGACATAAATTATATAATGTTTTCGTCATTATATCTCTATTGAGAAATCTATAAAAATATAAAGACTACACATTGTCAAACAGACAGATATCTCAAATTATAATTCAAAAATAAGAGAATGCATCCAAATTCTAACAATTTATTTTACTTTACTTAATATTTAGTTTCATTCTACGAAAAAATTATTTTTGCCAGTATTTTAATTTTTTTTCCTTTTAATTATTTATATTACTCGTATTATCTGCGATTTTCTCCACTTTGCTAACACTTTCTATATAGCTAGAACAGTTTAAGCGTTGTCGTGTAGCGCATTAAACTTTAATTAATTCACAATTTTTGATAAATAATGAAGGCACAAGAGAAAATATTTTGACTTAATTTTAACTTATTCTTTTAAATATTTTAAGTATTGTTTAAATTGTATTTATTTTAAAATTTATAAAATTCATAATCAGCTCTATTGAGTAGATATTTGTTAAGGAATCTAAGTTAAATTCATTAGTCAAAATTTTAGATAATTAAATATTTTTTAGCTGTTAAATATTGATAAAATTGTTTGTCAACTTTCTTTAAAACTAAGTATAATTATTATTAATAAAATGAATAATTTAAGTAAATTTTTAATAAGTTTATGGTTTTAAAAGATAACGTTCTTTTATTATTATTTAATTAAATTTTAAAAACAAAAATAGATAAACTGTAAATTATTTTTAAATTTAATATATATTTTTGCTATAATATATCTATTTATTCTAATGGTCACGAAACAAGTACGACAGTTCTATTTTATTTAAATAAAAAATTATAGAATTTTAAAAAAAATTTATTTTGAAAAAATTAAAAATTATAATAAAAATGCAGTTATAATCCATATAATAGACAAATTTTTTTATAATAATTGGCTTCCTAGGATAAGATGCAATTTTATTGAAATTAAATAATTTTTTCTTTCCAATTTTCTTTCTAAAATATTGTTTTTATTTAAATAAAATGAAATTTTAATAAATAAATTTAAAAATAGTTTAATAAAATAGAACTTAAATGTATTTAAAATCTGTAGATTTTTTAATTAAAGAAAACGCCTTGAAAGGAGTAGACTACAGTATTGAATTGAATTACAAATATTAAAAATATCTAACCTTGTAGTTTTAGCGACAGTGAATTGTGGAATTCGGTTTAGCTAAAAATTTACAATTTTTGTATTGATTAACAGTATTCTAATCAAGCCCAAAACTTTTAAGAAAAAACATTCTTTTAATTATAAAATTAAATAACATAATTTTTTAAAATTTTTGTATAAATATTACTAAAGATTATTTGATTTATTTCATTAAATTATTCTTTATTATATAATTCTTTGGTTCTTATCATTGATATGTATTTTATTTATTTAAATTTTAAAATTTTTTAAAATTACTTTCAACTTAATATTTCTATATTTTATATTAAGTCTGAAAGAGAATTCTCATTTAAATTAATAAGACAAAAAATTTTATCTCAAATCGATATATCTGTAAATTGAGATAAAATTTGATTATAAAATTTTTAATTTTATACTGATTACATTAAAGTTTACAATTTACTAATAGTGTAAATATGAAAATAAATGAAAAATAAAATTTTAAATAAGATTATAGTTTAAAACAAGATATTGTGATTAATTCAAAATAAAAATAAATAAATATTATAATGGACATTCAATAATAGACATTAATCAACTAAGTTATTTAATTTTTCGAGTTAACTATGTATCAAACATTTAGTAAATTCATTTAAAAATTCAATATATTTAGTGTATTATTCATTTTTAGAATTTAAACATTTGTTTATAGTTTTTGAAACTAAATTCTTAAATGAAATATTAAACTATTTTTATATTTAATAGCATTTCGATTTTTAAGTTTTAAAATATTTTTTAAAATTTTACCAAGGTGTGTTGCCCTGGTCTGAATCACCCGCATATAATTAAGGAAAAGTTAACCTGGCCTTACCCAAAACTTTAGGACGAAAAAAAATTCTAAATTTTGAAAATTTAAAATTATAATTAAACGAGAAAATAATTGAAAAGAATAATTTATTAAACAAAGAAAAAGATATTGTTGTGACATTATTTATTCATGTAATTATTTTTTAATATGATGACTTAGTAGTCATTATATCCGTTTCCGAGTAACGATTATTATGTAAAACTGAGCACATTTGCAGTGCTATTCCTAATGTTAAACAGTAAGCATTATAATGTAATTTTAAATGATAACAAATCACAGTTAAAGTCATTTTGGCAGTAATTCACTCAATTTATATATTATTAATTAAAATAAATGATTATAATTATTAACATATTATTATTATTATATTGGAAATATTATTCGAATTTATTATTATTATTAATAAAAAGTATTGAATTCGAATTGAATTAATTGATACGTTTGGTCATAACACTATTCTTAAAATTAAAAATATAATTGAAAACAATAATTGCCTTAAAGGCTTAACGAAAGCTATTATTTTTTAATTATACGTTTTACGGCTATCATTATAATGCGCGCTACAAAATCAAACATTAGCGTCGCTTAGTTTAGAGTAGTGTTGTATAATTTTCAACTTTTAGTTTTACTTTTCTTAAACTTTTTCTTTTTAAGTTAATTTTAATTTTACTTTTCTTTTACTTTTACTTTTTCATATATTTTAATTCTGCTTTTCTTTTACTTTTTCTTTTTTAAAAATTTTAATTTTTCTTTTCTTTTACTTTCTCTTGAAGTAAAAGAAAATGTAAGAAAATTCCTAACTTTTACTTTAACTTTCAAAGTAAATACAACACTAATTTAGAGTACATTTTTATTGCATATATTTTAATCATTATTGTTCGCTTTTCAATAACTCATTCAACCAAAGTATTAAATTAATTTTACTTAGAAGTGCTATATTTTAAAATATTATAAATCTTAAAGTTTATATTCAATTTATTATTTATGATAACATGCTTTAATTTATTTAGATGTATATTGTATTTATTTTAACAAGGTTAAACAAATAATATGTTTTTTAGTTTTAAATTTATCTAAAATTTATTTTTATTTCTAATCTTATGGATTACTAATCCCTTCAGCAATAGTAGCATTGATAAGATTTTTGAAAGTTAAAATCATACGCGAAATTTTGAATAAATCTATTTGGTTCTTTGTCAAGATCATAAATTTTTGTCAAGAGAAAATTATTTATTATTATGTGAATGTTAATTATTTATCAAAATAGCTTAAGATAATCTAAAAATGACAAATAATTAATTATAATTGGATTATAATTTGGTTAAAATATTCAAAATTTCTTTTGAAATATATTATTTAATGATAATAAATATTTTTAATATTGTTTAAAATAACAAGTAAAACCATGATTTAATTACACATGCCTATAGAAGAAAATTGAATTTTATTGATTATTTGCTTGAGGTATTACTAGGTAATAATAAAATTTTTTAGTACTTTTATACCATGACATGTAATGATAAATTTTGTCTTTTTTTTTGTTAAAAGACATAAAGAAATAGTAATACTTTAGAGTAGTTTGATTTGAACTGTAATATAACTATAATATTGTTTTTTCTATAAACTAAATAAATTATTATAAATTATAATTGGGTTAAACATTGAGTGGTATGTTTTAATTTTAAAATTTTAATTTTGAATTTCATTTACTTTTATTTTCAAAAATTTTTAATTTCAATTGTATTTCACTTTTAATAACTGTAAAGAATCAGTCAATTTTGAGTATATTAAATCTACTGGAAAACGTTTATTTGAATTTCGAAACGGTATTTCGAATGCATGGGTTTCGAATTAAAAAATATTATGATTTTACTTTTCTGTTCATTTCCACGAAAAAAAGTAAATACACATCACTATATTTGTTTGAGCTAAATTAAAAGACAATTAAAGAGATGTGTGAAAAATTTTTTAAGTATTTAAATAACATTTGATCGATTCTCTATCCTTTTGTTCATTTATTATGTAATTATTTCTTTATCAACAATTTCTGATATTCGAAGTTGCATATCCCGTTATTTAAGAGTGGCATATTTCGTTAATTCGGAGAGGAATATTCCGTTTTATTGGGTTGCATATTCCGTTATTTCTGTATGGCATATTCCAATAATTACTGATTGGAATTTTATATTTATTTATTTTAATATATTTAAGTTAGCCTTAAAATATTGCTAAAAATTTAATTGCAAGGTTCAGCTATTTTGACGGTTTAGATTTTGTTTGTTTATGGATTTATTATTTTTTCAAAACGTAATTACTTTTAATTAAAACTAATTATTAACGGTTTTTAAGAGTAGTCATCCATTTATATAGTTTTCATTTTCAAATAATTTAAAATTTTTAAAATTAACTATTTTATATATTAATAATTATTTAAAACTTTTACATAGAATATTATCCAAAAATTGAAATAATGTCAAATATTGAAGGATTATGTGTTGATTACTTATCACAGCTATCATTATTAGTTTATTTTTCTTTTTGTATACATTCACACAACGATGATTTTATAATAATAACTTATAATTAATCCTTAGTAATAAATTGTTTACGTTTAAAATCTTAAATTATTTCATTTAACTTGAGTTTCAAATTCAAATCTGGTAAAACACTTGTTATTATATTTAATTTACATAAACATTGATAGTTCAATTTTTCGATGATTTCACCGACTATTTTCTTTTAAATGATTCAGAATAAATATTGTTAATTCTAACTGTATGTATTGTGATATTTAGGTTATAATTTAAATTGTCTAAAGACTCTTGGTTTTCCATATTATTATATTATTTTGTCCAAAGTTGATATTGGATTTGACATTTCTGTATTTCTATATGTCCGTGAACCGTTTGTATATGCATTAAGATATTGTTTCTTTGAATTTTTATGGGGTTTTTTTGTAAAATATTTATTGAATATTTCAAATTAATTTTAACTAAAATGTTTTTAGCTTACATTGTCCAAATGAGATATTAGATTTGACATGTCCGTCTGTACGTCTGGCTGTTGACCGGTCTTTATATTTATTTAGGGATTTCTTAATTATATTAATAAAGGAAAATGACAGTAGTCTTTTTTGAAAAAAGTGCTAAAAATGAGTTAAAAATGGTAAAATAAATGTCAAAAATGAGCTTAAAATAGTCTAAAAATGACAAATTATAAACTAAAAATGGGCTAAAATATGGTTAAAATAATCAAAATTGGGTTTAAAATCTATTATATAATAATAAAAATAAGATATAATATTGTATAAAATAACATTAATAAAACTAATTCGAGTTTATATCAATCACACGCGTAAACAAATCATATTCTCATTTATAATACTTTTTAGTGTTCGCTAAACAACAATTTGTGTGATGTTGATTCGACGAAAGCTAAATCACAAATGAATAAAAATTGAAAATACTCTCACTGAATTGATTTTCATATCAATATAAATTAGAATTATAAAATCCTTTAATTAGAAAAATACTTAGTAAAAGTAATAACAGCTTAAAAACAAAAATAAAATATAGTTTTGCAACAATATATTAAAAAATTTAAATGGAAAAAACATAAAATACACTAAAATAAGACTATACTATTGAAATAAAATAAAATATAACACAAAGTGAGGTCAATATGTGTGCATATACTCTTGCTAGTTTTATCGTTCTATTGGTTATTCTCTACGAATAAAGTTTGGCGTGACTGAGTTTTTTGGAACCAAATAACAGATCAGAGATAAAAAAAAGAAAGAGTATTTATAATAATAAAATAATTAACCCATTTATTAAATCCGTCCAAAATTAAACAATATCGAATTTTTAGATTACCAAAATATTAATTTTTTACCATATTTACAGTCTCACAACAAAAAAAGTAAAAACTGCTTTATTTTGATTTTAAATTTGATTATAAACATTCAAATCAAAATTGTAACATTCGTTTATTAGGTTCAGTATGTGTCCGAGAACAACGAATTTTTATGAAATAACTAGGAAAGCTAAAAAAACAAATGATTCAAAATTGTCAAAACCCTTACTAAAGTACTTTACCTTGTAAAAACTGTTTAATTGTATGTAAAAACTTTACCCAAAAATATTTGCATAATAGAAATCTAAAATAATGTTATAAATAGGGTCTTGAACCAGTCCAGTTTAATTTTAGTAAATTAATTATACAAGTTATTCATAACTTTATGATAATTTTTTACAGTTTTTTATCTGACTTTGCAAAATTCAGATATATGGATTTGACCCTGTCTGTCTGTCTGTACGTGTGTGGACTCTTTATATTTATTAAGGGATTTTTTCTTTATATTAATTAAGTGATTTTTTACAAAAAAGACTCCTATCTTTAAAACTAATTTTCAAAATAGACTCTTATCTTCAAAAAAATCATTATTTAAACGAAAGAAATTCATTGTTGAAAAGCAAAATATTCTGAAAAATAATTAAAAAATTGTATAAAATTAAAAACATTATGGCATATTCCGTTTTTATCGGAGTGGCATATTTCGTTTTTCAGTGGCATAATCCGTTTTTCAGTGGCATATTTCGTTTTTCGAATTTGCATATGCCGGTGTTTGACTGTATATAAAGTGGTATATGCCACTTTTTGATTGAAATTAATAGAATTGTTTTGTAACATTTGCCAGTATTTGACCGTATATAAAGTGGCATATGCCACTTTTTGATGGAAATAAATAGAATTGTTTTGGCATATATGCCGTTGCTTAACTGTATATAAAGTGGCATATGCCACTTTTTTGATGGTAATAAATAGAATTATTTTGTCACATATGCCGTTGTTTGACTGTATATAAAGTGGCATATGCCACTTTTTATGGTAATAAATTGAATTGTTATGGCATTTACAATAATAAACTAATTTTAAGGACAATCAGCTATTTTTTTCTTCAACAATAAAATTAGGGGGCTTAAATAAATTGTTATTCTACTTTAATCTTACATTATAGACAGTTTTTATAGACTCCTACTGTTAGTAATTATAATAATATTTCTCTTAAAAGTTACATAAATTTTCATTGTTACAATAGTACTTGAAGGGATGTTCTTTAAATCAAAGATCATAACTCATTAATACTTAAAACAGTAAAGGTCACACATTTTTTCTATCAAAACCATAAGTTATTACATTTTTATAATTTATAATGCAAGACAAAGAAGATTTAAGAAGGCAACCTAAAAATTAATTGAACAGGAAAAGAAGAAATAATGAAGATTATCGTCGATTAGAGCAAGAAAATAACGCACGTGCAATGAAAATAGTTCGTCAAGATCAAGATAGAAGGCGCGATGAACAGTTTAAATACATCGAAACACACAAGTTAGCTAGACTTTCTTTAATTGAAAATACTGACTTTGAAAACCTAAGACAACAATATGTAAGGAATATTAAATATGGACCAACAATAGTATGTAACAGTTGCAATGGACTATGGTTTGAAACTTCAATCAAAAAGAGAAGTATTAACTCGTTATACAGCAAAGGTGTATCCAAATAACTTCTAATAACTGTATGTCCTTCATTACCAAACGATGTTAATTTATGCCTAACATGCTTTAGGAATGTAATTCAGAATAGGATACCAAAACTTTGTGCCCATAATGGTTTCGATTTTAATCCAATACCAACGGAATTACAAAATTTAACAACACTTGAGAGCGAATGGTGTCACAGCGAATACCATTTATACAGATAAGACCGCTAGGTATCGACAAACAATATGGACTGTAAGAAAATGTAGTCAACGTTCCAATTTCTGTCGATACTTCAGTGTCTTTACTTCCACGGACATTTGACAACACACAAACCGTTCAGATAATGCTAAAACAGAAAATGATTTATAAGAAACATTACAAGTTTGAAACGGTAAGACCAGCAATAATTTATAATTCAGCCAAATATTTAGTAACAACCACTATATCAAAATGAGAACATCTACATATCTGATAACTGGATTTCCACTCACAACAATGAAATAGAAGAATTTATTGTCATCGATGAAGATAAACATGAAGATACCGATATAGCTCAAGATACGGAAATGGAATGGAACGAAGTGAAAGAGCCAGATAATGTTATTACGAACTCTACACTCTGGCACGATAATAGCTAGGCAATCGCTTTCGCACCCGGGGAAGGTAATCATCCACTATCGCTATTTCGAGATACAAACGTAGAAGAACTTTCGTTTCCAACTATATACGGCGGGCCCGAGCGACAATATTCGAAAGTTTCGTATGTTGACATTTGTAAATGGGAATTGCGAAACAAAGACAGAAGAAGTTGCAAACCTGATAAAATATTCTTTATGTATAAAAAACGACAGTTGAAAATGTTATCTGAGCAAATCAATTTACATATAAGGAAAACTCACAGAAATCAAAATATATCAGCCGGACAACTTTTGAACACAGAATTTGTCGATAAATTATGCAAAGTGGACGACGTATATAAATTTCTTAAAGTCGATTGATCATCGCCAGTTTATTGGGAAGAACGAAAACACGAATTGTTAGCTATGATTCGACAACTTGGTATTCCAACTTTATTCGTCACATTTTCAGCAGCAGAAACAAAATGGGTAGATTTAATAGTGATATTAAAGAAAACCGTACGTAAAATCATTATTTATGAACAAGAAGCGAATAGTATGGATTATCACCAAAAATGCGAATTTATTGGGTCTGATCCAGTTACATGCGCGAGATATTTCGATAAACGCATTAGGGAACTATTCCGTCTTCTCGAGCATTCCAAAGGACCATTCAAGGATAATCCTATTACTGACTCATACGTACGCGTTGAATTTCAACTTTGTGGCAGTCCATACGTGCATTGTCTGCTATGGATGAAAGATACACCCTTTTATAAAAAAGGTGAAAATAATCAACAATGTATAGATTTTATTGAAAAATACATAATTGTTAAAAGTACAACTGATGACAGTGAACTGGAATCTTTATTACCACTTCAAACACATCGTCACTCATTTTCACGCAAAAAAATCAAAGCAAGCGAAACTGTATGTCGATTTGATAAAAAACTATATATAAAAATATAAATAAACTATTAAGAAAATATGTGAATTTATCGAAAAAATATTTTATAATATAATAAATGCTAAATTATAATAAATACAATAAAATTAAACTGTATTTTTAAAATATATTTATTATCTAAGTTATCAATAAAAGTTATCATTATTTATATTGGATACATAGACTCTCGAACATTAATATTACTTTTCATGGATTAGAATAGTATTGGAAAATATTCATGTTTAAGTTTAACTTTTATTTTACTAATTATTTTAATTTTAATTTTATTTATTCATGTTTTAACTTTTAATTTTTTAAAATAAAAATTCTATTTTTATTATCTTATCTTCTTATAAAAAGTTTAATTTTACTTTTAATGTTAATTCAACATTCATATTGTTTTAATTTTACTTTTTCTTTTTTATGAATAATTTCTTTTTATTTTCGTTTTAATAAAAATATAAATTTCTTTTATTTTACATTTTATTTTTAAAAAATTTAATATTAATTTTCTTTTACTTTTTCTTTCGTCTTACATCAGTTTAAATTTTTACGCCATTGTATCATTTTCCTGCTCGAAATGAAGCCTAACATAGACCGTTAGTTTGTATTTATGTGCAGATAATCCTTTTTCGCGTTATTGTTTGCGCTATTCTTATATCAATTTTCGGCATAAAAGAAAACTTTTATGCATAAGTTCTCATTGAGATATAGTCAAAGGAAAAGTTCCAACACTTTTAAATTGTTTTTGTTTTCCAGTTATTCCTAAAGAATTAGAAGAAATGACGGAAATAGAGATTCGTTTTGTTTCACCTCGATTGAAATTTATGCAAATAAGGGAACTTAGCAAACGAGATCGACAATATGGAATTAAAGGAAATTTTGTGAATGTTCCTATTTCGATAAAAACTTCAGTAAGTATACTGCCGCGAACATGCTTTAACTCTCTTACTATACAATTAAAGCTTAAGCAAAATATATGTAACCAAACATATAACTTATATGAAACTATTTAGCCAACTGTTTGCTATAATGAAGTAAAATATTTTATAACAACACCATTAAACCAACAAGAAAATATTTCTTTTTCAGAAAATTTTCTCTTAAATATTTCATCAAACAATATAAGTCAATCAAATTGAAATATCTCTAAAATATTTTTGAACTAAAAATATAACTGTAATACTTTTATGGTGAGGCACTTTTAAAATAAATCACTAAAAACTATGTTCATACTCTTTCTGGTAATTATTAGTTTTTTATATATTTAAGTAAATAATATAGCATCATATATATTTTGAATATCTTACAATTCTTAAATTATTTATTAAATTTCATTTTATGAACTTTTAAAAACTTTAATAATTTTAATTTATGTAGTCTTTTAAAAAGTATACTTACTTTCCAGTATACTTATTTTTTACATTTTTGAATTAGAAAATTATAAACTTTTAAATTTTAATAACAGGCATTAATAAATTTATTATTGTTATATTTTATTTATTTATATTTAGTTCTTTATATTTTTGAAGCAGATTTTATGTAATATCACGCTTACAAGACCTTTATTAAATTAAAACAGTGAATCAAAATCTTAAATAACTCATTGTCTTTCACTAAAATTTTAAAACATATTTGATTCATTAAATCTTATGTCTTTATTGAAATTCTAGCTTTGATGCCGACTATATGAGTCGCATATTATTTTATTCTCAATAAATAAATCTATTTTAGCACTAAAAAATTTCTTTTATTATTTACTAATTTTAAATAATTTTAATGAATTTTAATTAAGTTAATTATTCTGTCAACTAAAAATGCTCAATGTTTAAATAATTAATTTTATTATTTAGAATAAGTGACTTGATTCAATATGATTTAAATGAGTTATTATTTATTTATATGATTAAGATAAAAAATTGTAATATTGTTTTGTTTAGGTAATTGATAATTATTATTGTGTGTTCATTTAATTCGGAATAAAATTGGTTATGGTAGAGTGTTTAAGGACGGGACGTTTGCGATATATCTGTTAAAAGTTAACATTCTGATATTTAGAATATTCCTGCATGTATTTTTGTAGTGTATGTGTAATAGTCTCATGTCAAAACACTATTACTTTATGATTCTAGAAGTTTCTAGAACTTATATTACTCATAGCTTAACGTTACCTAATGTATAACAATTAGTCATTACAGTAACTTATGTTAACTTAATGTATTACACGTTCACTTGTATTCATGTTTACTTATAATACGTTTGCTTATAATATCACGTTTGTATACTAACGCATTGTTTTCAATAAATGATTTCATTGCTTGTATGCTATCGTTTTGCTAACTGTATTTCAATTCCTATGTTTACTATTTTGTTCACTCTTGTGAACATAGTGGTCTAGCCTTCGGTGGTAATTCGTGGTTCTTCGGGTCATTCTTCCTCAGCTGTCAACGTCGTTATTAACCTACAGTTACGACAACTACTGTCGCGTACACTACAACTTTGGCGCAGTCGGTAGGATAACGAAGTCAGCAGCAATTCTTTCGACAATTGAGTCAACATCTGCTGAGGCGTCTTCTTCGGATTCGGATTCTTCTGCTGAGGCTTCTATTTCTTCTTCGATGGCGACTTCACCACTATTCGGTTTCATACCGCCATTTGACGCGAAGACAGGACGTTTCTCTACGTACGTCATCCGATTGGACACATTCTTCGCCGCCAATGGCATCAAACCAGAACAACGCGTAAACATTTTCATCGCTTCGATGGACACCGCGATGTTCGAGCTATTGTTCAACTTGTGTACGCCATCGGATCCAAGGACCAAATCTTTCGAAGAACTGGTCAAAATCCTTCAGAATCATTTCGAGCCTCCAGCTCTTGAAGTCGCAGAAAGCCAACACTTCTTGGCCCGCAAGCAAAAGGATGGTGAGGCCATCTCGGATTTCGTCGCAGACCTCAAGAAACTTTCAATTAAATGCAATTTCGGCGACTATCAACAGCGTGCTCTTAGAGATCAATTCGTGTCTGGAATCAGAAGCGAATCGACGAAAAGACGTCTGTTAACCGAAGCAGGACTGGACTTCGACAAAGCTATTCATTTGGCAACACAACTGGAAGTCGCAACTAAGGAAGTACTCAATTTGCAAAGTCCTTCGTCTTCTAATATTCATAAGGTGGACAAAACTGTTACAAATTCGAATCAACGCAAAGATTTTCGTAAGCCATCGACAACTAAGAACTCCAATTCGTCCACATATCCGAAGAATCAATGTCATCGTTGTGGATCTAAAGAACATTGGGCTCCGAAGTGCAAACACGTTACTACTAAATGCAATAATTGTGGCAAAACTGGTCATTT
>JAQGAW010001719.1:0-17792 GCA_034698025.1 Phthiracarus crinitus
TCGGGCCGGGCCTATCTCCAAACTGTCGGGCTTCTGTCGGGCTCGGGCCTGAAAATTTTAACAACTTAAAAGTCTAGTATGAATATCCTGATAAACTAAGAAAATCTACTAAAGTCAATGCATTATTGCGTAAATTACTAAAACCATACGAACCACGCGCTAATCTATCGGTTATCGTTGCGGATGAGTGGCTCGAAGGCTACACAAAAAAGACAACCGCTGATCCGTATAAATATTGTCGCACTTAAAGAATATATTCGATTCATATTAATCTTTAATTTGTTTTACTTAATAATACAAACACATTCACATTTCAATTTTAAAATTTAAATACTAATATATTTACTTAAATATAACTTATACTTTATTTGAGTGCAATTATTTGTTTAATAATCTTAATTATATTAATAAAGTCATCGCATTTGTTATTGCTATATGAATACACTTTTATTAAATAGTTTATTATATTTTTTCATAACAAATATAAAAACTATTAGCATCTTATTAAGTGACGTATTACTATCGTAACGGTAATTAATCAATTCGTAGTTTAGGGACATACAGTATAAATAATAATAATATACTATTAAAGTGAATATTCAACTTTAATTAACAAAATCGAACGCAATCTACTGCTTATACTTTTTGTAACTCATCGTTAGAGCAGCCAATTTCATAAAAATCATTTTTCTTATAGGAGAAAGTTATAAATGAAACAATAGTACAAATACATGAATCAAAAATTCAAAAACATCGATTTGATATCCTGAAAATTCTGAATTTTCATATAACTGGCGAAAAGTAAGACATAAAATACTAAATTTTTATTGCTTTAGACTTTCGTATTTAAAATTCAGTAGAGTTAAGAAATAAATCTTAATGAATGTTATAATTTAATTTTTTTTGCTCAAATCCGAACTTTCATACAGTATTGATATTTTTCATTATAAAAATTAGTTTTAAAAAATTTGAAAAAATGTTAATAAAGAAAATTTTATTTTCTTAAATAATACCGAATTTGTACTTTTTTTATTTCTCAAGATTTACTCAATTTTAAACCTGAATTTGGCGACTCTACTTATTAGTCTTTCCAGTTCGAATAATTCACACATTATGTTGGAATATGACCATTTTTTTAACACATAAGCTTATTGTTGGTGTTAATTAATTGTAAACATTAACTATTCATACTATTTAAAAAATATAATGATAAGCGAAGTGGGACTAAATTGTAATGAGGTAGTTATATACAGTGACATTTCTAAAATTTATTAATTATTGAGACACCTTCTTGTCTGTTTTATCTATTCTAAGTTTTTTGCAAATATTATGTTAATGAACTATTGTTTTCTTTTACCTAACCTGAATTTTACCCCAAAAAATCCTATTCCAGGTATTTATTGGAATTAAGACACAAATTGAAACGTGTGAACTTTGAATATGATACGAATATTAAAAATTTTAAATTATTGATTTTGATATGGAAAATATTTTAAAATTTAAATAATTACTAATCGTAATTAAAATAATATGAAGAAATTATTAAAATTGTTACAGTAAACCATGTTTGATGACTGTGTAATCATATTCGAGTTAAATTTGAAAGTATTTTTAAATTCTACCCGGAAATAAACAATATCTAAATTCCACAATTCTGGTCATTTTCCAAAATTGTTGAACACTAATTTATTGAGATAAATTATGATCGATTTTGATAAATTTATTTAACTAATTAATTAAAAACCATCAAAATCATCAGTACTAGTACTTGCTGTTGCGGTGGCTCTCCTTCTCACTGTTGTTTCTACTTCTTCTTCTTCATCATCTTCTAAAGGTTCATAGGATTGTTTTCCAGAGTATCGTTCTCTCATCTAAATTATAATTTTTAAATAACAAACCGTTACACTTAAAACTTCCGTTAAAAAACTTCTATAAATTATAAACATTTATGAAAAAATTGAGTTTACTATATCCAATTTGTACACAAAATTTTGATAAATAAATTTAAATTAATTATATAATAATTTTTTTTATTAATTTCAACCATTTGCTAATAAATAATAAATTAGCTTAAAAAAATTTGATCTTACAATTTCTTCGATTTCTTTTTGTCTCTCAGCTTTTCTTTCCGCTTCGTCCGAAAAATATTCCCAAACCATTAAGCCAACGATTCCTAAGGTCGGAACCAACAATACCATAGAAAACATACCAAGAGCTAAATAACCCAACCATTCATTAGCCCACGCGAGCGTAGAATTTGTTGAATTATTAGCAGAATCTACTGTTACTACTTCTTCAGACATTTTAATTGTTATCTATTTAACTAATTTTAACATTGTTTTTTGGTTAAACAACTTTAAAACTTTAAAATATATGCTAACTTTATAGACTAATATTCTTTTATTCTATTGATTCTAAAATAAAAAGCGAATGTTAAAAATTTCACATTTTAACAAAATCAATACTTCTACAGCATATATGCAGAAATAACTTGAATTATGACTAAAATTATATTAATCATAACTAATAGTGAACATTATTTGGGTTTGCGATCGCAATCGGTTGCCACATCTCACCAAAGTATACATAGAAACCTTAAGTATAAGTTAATAGAAAATTCAACTCAAGCTTTATTAAACGAAACTTGAGCTTAATCGCAACGAATTCAAGTTTATAGACAAAAACATCGTTATATAGATATAACTAATATAAGAATGGCGTGTTTTGTTATAATTGTAAATTTATCTTTAGTTTTTATGGTAGTATTGCGATACTTTTTTTTCATCATTATTTTTCCCTGTTATGCAATTGTTTATATACTATTGGAGAGTGACCTACAAATTCAAACTAAATTATTTCCTATTTAAGAAGATATTGAATTTGTTTGAGTTCTCAGAAATGCTTTGAAACAAATCTAATAAACCAGTTTTTTGATAGAAAGAGATACAAAAAAATTCTATATTAAACAATAAATTTTGAAATCCTAAAAATTTATTACATTTCTCAGACACATTAGATCACATTTATTTTAAAATAAAGTAACAAATTTGCTGATATATCTAAAAAAGTTTAACATTTTATAAATTATTTGCAGTGAATTACTAATTTATTGTGAAATTATATTCATTTGTAATTCTCGTATCAATGATCGATCATCAGAAGAGCATTCAAAAGTATTAAATAAATTGCAAAATAACAAATTATTAGAGACTATAAATTTAGGACTAAAACCAGGGTTTCCCAAGGTCTAATGGTCTAGGAGAGTGTCCTTTCGACTTTTTTCAAAACTCAAGGGGGTCAAACTCACCGGATTTAGAGGACAATATTTTTGCCTAGATATTTTTTCTAAAAAATTTTTTTTAAAAAATTTTCCCGCCTAATCCAAGCCCCCACGAAAAACACAACGAATTTAAACGATAACTTTTTGAAAATTTGACAAAAACTTAAGGGGCTCGCGAAAACTCATCTGATTTGATGGACAATTTTTTTACAATGACAAAAGATTTTTAAATTTTTAAATTATTTTGTACTTGAAATCTCAAAATTTTGGGTAGAGGGGATCGACTTTTTCAATTTTAGGGAAGGGGGTATACGGGGGCTAGACTCCCCTCTTGGGAAACCCTGATTATAAGCTCAAAATAAAATTGTAGTGGACAATGGATAAAAATTTTAATAATAATATCAATTTGCATTTAATTATTTATAAATATAATCAACTTTTCAGATCAATAAAAAAATATTTCACCACATGAATAGATATGTGATATCATTATTAGAATTAAGATACACGACTGTTGTTAACAAAGAATAAAAACAATAATTTTCAATATAATCAGTATATCAGCCTAACATAAGCTTATAATACTGTTTCGTAGAGTATATTAACAATAATATAAATAAGGATTAGAAAACAAGTGATAATTACCTGGGAAAATATGTAATGGCTTCGACTGATAACTAATAAAAAGCATACGATTACATAAAAGTATTTTTTTTATAAATTTCATCGGACAGAATCGAAATAGAAAAATGATAAATTGGTGGAAATAATAATTAGATTTGCTATACTCATATTAAATGGCAACAAATCTGATTTTTCGAACATTAAGTATTAGTTTGTTTGTGCAATCAATGGTTAATACTGAAAAGATATCATATGATGAGTCAAACTTACCGACTGATACATTGACATTAATGTCTGATTCGCCATTTAATGGTGGATTTAAAACAAGACAAAATGTGTCATATTATTGTTACGCAAAAATATCGTGCAGTAAATTATCTGTTCATAACATCAAATGCGATGACACAATACCACCGATTCAATGGCTTTTGCCGCTTAAGTTAAAAGATTTTGAATTAACATACGGAGTAAATGCTACAAGAGTTGAGTTTAGCAAACAATCTTATTCGAGTACCAATGAAAATAGCAATTATCTGATAAGGAGTTCAATACATATAACCGATTTAAGTTTAATTCATAGCGGAACGTATACATGTATCCACTCTTATATCGATAATTATTACTACTTTAATGTGTTAGTGAATGGTAAGTTAAATTCTATATCACTAAGTATTATTTAAACATACAGTATATGTTAAATATAGCGGTAATAAATCAATATATAGTTTGTAAAACATTTGCTTTTATCATAAGGTGGTCACGAAAAAGACAGTTGCGCTTATAACGATCAATGCGAGAGTTTTAATTGCGATAAACAGCTAAATAATGGACAGTGTTTGTGTACTTACGAAAATCCTGTATACATTTCGCGAATTGATAAGTGCTTGAAAGGTATACTATATTTGTATATAAATATTCGAAATAATATCTACCTGTAATCATTTTGTAATGGAATAGAATCGCATTGGAATGAGTCGTGCGAATATGATGAACAATGTTATTATAAAAAGTTATCAAATGCTACCAAATGTGAAAATAAAACTTGTAAATGCATTGATGGCTACACAGATGTGAAAATTCCATTAATTGCTGGAAAAGCGTGCCTAAAAATTGGTAAATTAGTGAATATATCCTTAATCTTATTTCTTTTATACTGCATTATTCTTATCTTTACTTTTAATTGAATAATAAAGCGCACACATGTTTCACAATAGATTTCTTGATAATTAAGGCCTTTTATAATTTTCAAATAATGTATGCGTTGTGAACAGAGCCTAACATTTTAAGCAAGAAAAAAACAAAAAATACCCACATAAAAATCGGAAAATATTAATTCAAAATATGAATTCAGAATTGTATTTTTATGAATTGTTGCGTGGAGTGGTGAAGGCTAAATTAATAGTGACGGAGAAAGCTCAAGTTGAGCAAAATTAAAGATTAAACACATATTATATTTTCGATAACTCATTGGTTTTTGAACTATTTTTCAGAAACTTATGGAATTTCATTTTAATATACCAACTAAATTTAAAACCCCCATAAAAATACATCGAATTTAAGCTACCATTTTTTAAAATATAGTTGAAAAATCAGGGAACAATGAAAACTCGTCAGATTAAAACGAAAATTTTTTAATTTTATTAAACGCTTTCATAAAACTTTAGAAAATAATGTATTATTTCGTAAAAATTAAAAATATTTAAATACATAAAAAATTCTTCAATTATGCAAAATAAATATTGTGTTTTTCAATTTTTTGAGTTCTATAATTTATATTTATGGTATTTGCATGCAATTAATAAGTGTAGAAGAGATTTATTTGCATAAAGTGTTAGTCTCATGTTTATGAGTGATAGTTTAAATAAATTAGCAATTGTTGTGATTAAACGCGATTTGCCAAAAAGAATCACATTTTTTCACACTTTCTTTTTAACTCATACAGTAGTTTAAAAATTTCTTAAAGTTAAGGTCAGACTAATGTTTCAATGAACTTAAATTCAGTATTACTTTCAATCCAGAATTACATTGAGAAAACACAGATAGAAGGATAAACTCAAACCAATAAATTCTAAAAACACATATTGAAGCTTTAGATTCTTATCTCACATTAGAATAAAAATAATTTGAATAATTAAAGATAATAAGAATAATAAGACTGACAGTTTTGTTCATTTATAATAATTTTTAAAAATTCCATTTAAAGCTAATTAGATTTAAATGATAGCTAATATTTGAGTTTTGTTGCGCGAATACAGCGAATTTGGAAGAATCTTGTAACAGATCTGAACAGTGCACTCCAGACACCACTCACTCGTATTGTTCGTCCAAACAAGTGTGCGAATGCTCATCTGGCTATAGACTCACAACTATAGGCAGTGTTCAAAAGTGTCTAATCGTTAAGAAATGTGATTCATCGCAACTCGGTTTTAACGACAATTATACTCGCGGTGATTGCGATGCGAACGAGTTTTGTAGAAATAACGTGTGTCTCTGCAAATCTGGCTATGAATTATTAGGCGATGATAAGTGTCATCCTATAAATATATATGGTATTGTCATTTGATTTTATAAGTTTTATATATTTCATTCGATACAGATATTATACTTTTACATTATATTATACTGATATTGCATTAATAGATGATGAGTTAGATTTCTACTATACAATCAGAAATTTATATTCTTATCTTTTATCATTTGATTCGAAAATACTATTTTATTTAATAATTACCAATATATTTAACTTTAAAAAATAAATTACCCATATTTATATTAATCTTAATGTTTATACTGTATATTTAAAAAGTATGACAACATACTGTATAATTCAATTCTATTTATTATTAACGCCAAAGAATACAGTACATAATATCTTATTATACAAATTTTATTAATTGAAAATTATCACAAACTAATTTACAGTAAATTTAGCAGAAACTACGGAGAAAGAAACGTGGATTACTAAATATGGTTATTATATTATTGGAGGAATGTGTGCATTACTTTTATTTATATTCATATTGATTGCGTGGCAAATCGTTAAATACAAGCGTGAAAGGTATTCACAACATTTCTCACAAATTCTACGAAAATAATAACAAAAATACTGATATTTTAGTAAATTTAGTAATATTATGCTACGATAAGAATTGTTTTAAGATAATCTTTTTATTTGATTACATTTTACTTTTTGGTTAAACTAATATGTGTCATATATTGTTTTATTTAGCAAATTAATTCTGTCGATATCAATAGCAAGATAACGTTAATATAGCTTTTTTGGTGGTTTACCAAATATTTTTATCTATCAATTGTCTAAAAAAATTCTTTGATCGTTTGTTAATTAAATTAATTTTATATACATTTAATTATTTAAATTTTTCTTTTAAAATTTATGTTTTTATACAACTATTATTATTATTATTATATGTAATTAAATAATAAGTTTTCTATCAATTAAAACAAATTGGACCAATTTTAAAACCAAACGCTTGATTAGATAAGCCATAGTCTACGGGCCAGAAATCAGTTATCGGTAAATGCATCGGTTTTGTTGTGTGAATAATAAAATCAGTTTTACTCTCATCAGAACTTTTTCCCTAAACAATGAAAAATTATTAATTTAAATAATATCATAGACTCTATAACGTAATAATACGGTGCCATACTTTACAGCCATCAAACAGTACGGTTGGCTTATTTACAGAACGGTATCCAAATTCGTGATTATTTTGTCCGAGAAATTTAACGGAGAAATCGTATGTTTGCGTTTGTTGAGAAAACCACGCAACAGAATTCACACACGTATAGGTAAAGTTCTGATACGCCTCTTTGCTCAGCAAACGAAGAAATGTTAACTGTACAGAACTGGCCACTTCATACGTCACTTTGAAACCACTTCGCAATGTACTAAACCATCGTTCGTTTCGCTCTTTTTTCCATGTTATAAGTGCTTGCTATACATGTAAGATAAATATTGTGTTAAACACTTCATTTACAAATTATAAATTTAGATAAGAATGGGGTGGAAAAGCATTATTTCTAGAAAATGGTATCATAGATAGGATGTGTTACATTTAGTTTATTACAGTATACTGTAATTGAGTAACAATTTTTAGTATAAACTTTACAGAAGCAGTTTGTTGATCGGGACTGACGCACGTGTGTCCACCAGCGCTCATATTGCAATATACGTGAATAGCGTCGTTATGAACACCAAGATTTGGATCAATCCAATACCAGCCTGAAATCATTTGTAATTATTTTAGAGAATAAAACATGATTAACTACTGATACCATCATCAAAGGTCGGATGAGCGTAATAAATGTCTCGACACGAACGCGCAGGATTCGTCTTCGTTCCAAATGGTTTCATTAACCCATCGATTTCTTTTCTCATCGCGTATATACTCGTGTATACAGTCATTAATCTATTTCGTAGATCTTCATCGATATTGTCTTTTACAACTTTAATTCCATTGGTTTGATCTGTTTAACGATTTCCATTGACTGTATAATACCAATTTTTCGTATATTATAAAACTTAAATTCAATACCTTTGCTATTGGACTGTGACATGAAAACAGGTGATTGAGTGGTTGTCGGCAAAAACGTGTTGTAGTGCTTTAATTTTGGTGATACATCGCGCTTATGTCTATAACCATACGCGTAATCTTTTTCTAATAACATTTCTGGAGGAATCGGTGGCGCTTCTCCGGGTGGACCTAAAAATTAAGCTTAGATTAATTAATAAGTTTTTATTAAAGTTTGGAATACCTGCTGGGCCGGGTTCTCCTGATGGACCCTGTGGTCCAGGAGGTCCATCATTGCCAGTTTGACCCTTCGAACCAATCGCACCTTCCATTCCTGGTATGCCTTCTTGTCCACGTAAACCAGGAGAACCTATTTTAATATAATATAATATTTTTAAAATATCGAAAAAAATATGAGAGAATACCTTCAGGACCGGGAAGTCCAATATCGCCTTTAACTCCTATTTGCCCAATTTCTCCCTTTTCTCCAGGTTCACCTTTTTCTCCAATATCGCCCTAAAAATTAAAACAAAATAATGTTAAAAAAATTCGAGTTACAATTTGTGTAAATGATTGACTAACTTTTTTGCCAGCTCTACCCATTAAACCTCTTAGTCCTTTATGGCCTGTTTTCACATTAAACCAATAGATTTTATTATTCAAATTAGTTCAACAGTACAAAGTAAAATACTAGAAATAATTCGTGTATTATAAAGTTTACCCTTTTTTCCTTCAACTCCTTTGTCGCCTTTTTCTCCTTGAAGTCCCTGATATAGCATTTAGGATGTAAGTATTGATCATTTTAATAATTTTCAACTTTCATAAAAATATTAAGCTAACCATTTGTCCAGGAAGTCCTTGTTCACCCGGTGATCCTGGTATACCTGGCTCTCCTGCCTTTTTTGTATTCAGAGTTAAAATAAAAAAAGAGTTATCAAAAATAGTCTTACCATTCCATGAGGACCTCGAGGTCCAGCCTCACCCATAGCACCAATTTCTCCTTGTATTCCTTGAGAACCTCTCTCACCTTTTTCTCCTTGAAGTCCCATATCTCCCTTTTCGCCTATATTTTATTGCAATAAATTTGTTATTAAAACTCAAAGATTTTATTGAAAATACCGGGTAATCCGATTTCTCCTTGAGGTCCAGGTAATCCATCCACGCCTGGTTTTCCAGGAGATCCAACGATTCCCTTTAAAAAAAAGTTAATATTTTAAATTTTGCACGATTTATAATAAACATTAAACAATAACCTCTTTTCCAGGAGTGCCAGCACTTCCTTGTAAACCTTGTGGTCCCGGTGTTCCATCACTACCACTCAGTCCAGGTTCGCCCTGAATTATATGTTAGTTTATATTTTACTTCGAATAGATTTCTTACTTTAATTCCAGGTAAACCAGGTGTTCCATCTGCACCCGGGAATCCCGGAAGACCAGGCGAACCTTTTGGTCCTTCTGGTCCTTGTATTCCTCTTTCTCCTGGAGGTCCTGATAATCCAGGCAATCCATCGTCTCCTAAACATAATTTTTTAGCTGAAATATTTTTTCATCAAATATATTGAACCTTTAGGACCCGGTTGTCCTCCCTCTCCGTTTTCACAATCTTTTCCTGGTAATCCAGTCTGTCCTGGTAGTCCATGTTCACCTTTAGGTCCTTTAAATTTAATATGAGAATAAAAATAGTTAATATTTATATTGTAGTAAAACTTTTTTAGAATATAACCTTGTTTTCCTTCAAATCCAACAGGTCCTGGCGGACCCTCTAATCCAGTGCTGCCTAATAATGTTTTAAATCGATAAAATAGTTAATACACGTTTTAGTCAAAACCTGTGGCTCCAGGAGTTCCTGGCGGACCAGTGATACCCGGAGGACCAATCTTTCCGTGGTCTCCCTTTTCTCCTCGTGGACCAGAAACACCAGGTGGACCCTGTAAATCATTTTAAACTAATAAACATTTTTAAAAATTAAATAATACTTGAAGTCCTTGATTTCCAGCAAATCCTCGCGGACCTGTTGGTCCATCTTCTCCTTTAGGCCCAGTAATACCAATTTGTCCGGGTTCTCCCCTTTCCCCAGAACTACCAACTGCTCCAGTTTCTCCTCGTTCTCCTTGAACACCTATTGGTCCTTTTACTCCCTAATATATATTTTTTATTTAGAAATTATAATCATTCTAAACAGATAATACCTGATCCCCTTTAGAACCTTTCGATCCCTTTTCTCCAGGTATCCCTTGTTCGCCCTAAAATAATTTAGACATTAATTGATTTCTTATTAAATTAACATTTAATACTTTATCGCCATCTTCTCCAGGTATTCCTGGCGGTCCAGCAGGTCCTTGAGCTCCCTATTATACAAATTGGTATTTATATGTTTTTTAAAGATTGTTAATACTTTTGCTCCATCTTTTCCATCTTTTCCTGGCGGCCCTACAAATCCAACATCTCCTTTATCACCCTTTGATCCAACTGTTCCTTGTGGACCCTGTGGTCCTTGTCTTCCCTTTAATTATAATTATAACTATATGTTTTTATTATATTTAATTATACTTTATCTCCTGGTAATCCAGTATCGCCATGAGATCCAATATCGCCTTTGGGTCCTGGTATACCTGGAACACCATTTTCTCCAGGCGTACCTTTAATTCCTTGAGGTCCCTAAGAGTAATATTATTTTAATACTTAAATATGAGTGTCGATACTTACAGCAGGTCCAGGCAGGCCTCTTTCGCCAGGCGCTCCCTGAGTACCTGGCGATCCTTGTAAGCCTTGAAGTCCTAAAGGTCCAGGAAGACCCGGCGGTCCGTCTTTTCCAGCAATACCTGGAGTTCCTGATTCACCCTTTTCAATATTAACGAATAATTAATTTAAGATTTAACTATGGTTTTAATACCGGAGCTCCTGGAGGTCCTTCTGTTCCTGGTTCTCCTATATTTTATAAATTTATTAAATTATGAATAAATTACTTTGATAATCGTTGATTTTAATATACCTTGTGGTCCTGGTAACCCATCAATTCCAGGTGATCCTACAGGACCGGCTAAGCCTTGTTGACCTGGAGATCCTGGCAATCCTATTGGTCCTCTTTCTCCATGAATACCTTGAATTCCGTCTTTACCTGTATTATATAAAATTTACATTATAAAGCTTTAAATTATGAAACTAAATTAAATACCTTTAAGTCCTGGAACACCCGGCGCTCCAGCAATTCCTATCGGACCTCTCTCTCCGGGCTGTCCTTTTTCACCGGACTATAAATTAAGTTTATTTGAATAAAAGAGTTTTATAATAATATTTTTTATTACTTGTCCTGTCGCTCCTGGTTCTCCAATCGTTCCTTTATATCCAGGAGTGCCTCTGTTTCCACGCGGACCTCTGCTCCCAACATTACCTCTCGGACCTGGCAATCCTCTATCACCGACAGGTCCCGAAAACCCCTTTTATGAATTTTAAAAAATTAACCAAAAATGAATTTGAAATTATATTATTTATATAAACACACTCTCTCTCCTTTGTCTCCTTTAACTCCTGGCACTCCAATGAACCCTTTTTCGCCTAAAAATGTTCTCCATTATTCTAATTTTAGTTTAATGGTTTAATTGTGCGAATTGTATTACCTTTAGGGCCAGCAGATCCCGGATATCCTATAAAAAATCATTGCTAATATTGTGAATTTTTTTATTGATCACAAACCTGGAAATCCAGGAATTCCTAATTTTCCTTTTTCTCCTTGTCTTCCCGGAGCACCAGTTTCTCCTTTTGGACCTATTTATTTGTAATATTAAAGTTATTCAAAATACGATCAATAATAGTGAACCTGGATATCCTTTTTCTCCATCTATTCCTTCTGGTCCTGCAATACCCGTTTGTCCGAGTAATCCTTGATCTCCTATTGATTTGCTTATGAGTTAAAATCATACTTTACTTCAAATTAACCTTTAATTCCTTGTTCTCCACGAACTCCTTGTTGTCCAAACTCTCCTTTATCTCCCTTTTCTCTGAATTAACATTTTATTATTTTTTATTCTTATGCTAATATTAAATTCTAATTCCATATTCACCCTTGAATTCCTCGTATTCCTTGGTCGCCCTGAGAACACGTTTATTAAGTTAATTTAAACATACAAAATAAAATTTCATACCTTTGGTCCAATAGGACCTGTGAATCCTATCGCGCCTGACAAACCTGTTGGTCCCTTATATTATAAGTATAATAATTAAGTTACGAAATACAAAAAATCATATACTTATTACCTTATCTCCTTTTATTCCTAACGGTCCAGGATTCCCAATCGCACCCTCAAACATGAAAAATAATTTTAAATACCGGTAAGTAATTAGAGATTTAAAATTTTTAAAATACCGGCAATCCATCAGTACCAGGCAAACCCGGAAGTCCAGGTTTACCACGTGGACCTAAAGGGCCTGATGGACCCAATAATCCTGACGGTCCCTAATATAATGTTTATAAGTTTAATTCATTAATTTTACGCAAAATTACATACAGTTGCTCCGATTGGACCTGTAGCTCCAGTTATTCCTGGTGGCCCAGGTTGACCAGGAGCTCCAATTTCACCTGATTAGTAAGGTTTAGTGTAATTTGTTTTTTAAAAAAACATGTAAAATACCCTTAACTCCTGGTGAACCCTCAGTTCCTGGTATTCCAGGTAAACCTATTAAACCAGGAAAACCTCGCGGTCCTGGGAATCCTCGTGGACCCATATCACCAGACGGACCAATCGGACCCGTTTCCCCGTCATCACCACTCTCGCCGATCTGTCCGACATCCCCAATAGCACCTTGATTTCCTGGAAATCCTCGCTCGCCTTTTCATAATTTATATGATTAATTTATTACTTTAAATTAACAATTAAAATACAACCTTTTTCCCCAGGAAACCCTGGAAGTCCAGGCAGACCAGATTCGCCCTTTAAAATCATTATAATTAACCGATAAAATTTAAATAAATAATTAACAAACCTTCGCTCCGATAGGACCTGAAGCTCCAGTCTGTCCTAAATTATTTCAATTACTGAAAGAATTTTCTTTGAATTTGCTGCTTAACGTACAATACCTGGACTTCCGCTTTTTCCCTGACAAATATGATGGCAGTGAAACAAAGTACGAAATTGTATTATTCTGTTATTCTGTTAAACTTACTCTTCTTCCTGGACGTCCTGCAAATATTTAATAATTGATTTTGTTAATTTCTCACTTAATACAATTGATATTTAAAAATACCTGTTGGTCCCATCATTCCTCTAAATCCTAAAATATTCATTAAAATATGAAATATTGATATATAGAATAATTAAGTTAAAAAGTCGCACCTCTGGCGCCTTCATCTCCTGCTCTGCCTTCTTCTCCTTTTGGTCCTAAAGGTCCGGGAGGACCCACTGGTCCCGGAAATCCTATTAAATTATAAATATCAATACCAAGTCTTTAGTATAGATAATAAAATACCAGTTAAGCCTTGAGGTCCTGGCGGTCCTTTCATTGATAGCTGAAATAATTAAAAACAAGAATGGAACACAAATTTCTAAATAATTTACATCTTTTTATTGATAAATTTGATAATAATCTTTATAAAGAATTAATTATCTAATGCTTCATTTAGAAACAATGACGGATTAGGCAACACTCACACAGAGAAATATCAATTATAAAGTAGCAAATTATCTTTTCTAAAAAAAGTTTTGCACATACCATATGCTGACTTAACAAAGCTCTCAGTCCTTCAGTATTATCAGGACCTTTTGTGCTTTGAGATTGAATTGGAATCATAAATATATGTCCAGGCGGTCCCGTAACTCCAGGACTACCATTATATCCATCTCTTCCTGGTTCTCCTTTGGTTCCTCTATGTCCCTGAACTCCAGGCACACACTAATCAAAGTTATTACATGTTTTAAAGTATTTTAATTGTTTTTTCAAATTCAACTCAAAACAAACTTGAACATCACTAGAATCATATCCGTATATTCTTGTTTTAGGGATATAAGATGTGGACGTTTCTAATCTTTCTTCAGTTATAGAATAATCGGTTGTGGTTGACTTGCGTTTTTTAAAATAATAAACATAATGTTAAATTAAGTAAATTTAAACCATACAAAAAATATATAATTACGGTATAGAATTCAGATTTATTTTCAGTGATAATGTCTGGTATATATTCGGTTACAGTAACTGCAGGGTAATCATCAGTTTGTAATTCTGTCGTATTGAATGCTAAATTCAAATTTAAATGTATTTTTACTAAAAGTTTAGCAATTATGACTAAACATTGAGTTTAAACTTTAAAGTAATATTACTTTCATCAATCGGCGCAAGACTAGTATCAATGTTATGAACCGTTTTTTCCTCGATTATTCCATTATCATCGCTATCATCTTCGTCCTCATTTCCGCTACTATTCTCTCCATTATTGTCAACATTAAAATTGTCATTATCTTCGTAAGGAAATGGTGAGCTACATTCTGGTAAGTATTCATAACACTGTTCATACGCAGCATCGGGCGAAGGAATCATATATATGTGCTGCACATCTCCCACAAACCGATTTTCATTGTCTAATGTTTGTCCAATTAAAGTATGTCCCGACAAATCTAGACTTGTCTTATTCCCTCTTAAAAGCGATCGCGTTTGTTGTGCGTTACAATCAGTTAATAAAGTTATTGAATTGCCCTTTAATTTAAAATTTAAAATTATGTTTTGTAAATGATATATCGAAAAATAGCATAAGCAAAACACTTTTTAAAATTGTTAAGAAAATTATAAATAATTTTAATAATTCATGAAAATCAACTAAAATTCTTTTAAGTAAACCAAATTAGTGGATATGACATTAAACAATCATATGTTTGTAAATGTCATAACTTGTTTTTTTTTCATAAACTCTACACAATTACAGTGTTTGCAATTTTGCATATGTACAGTACAATCTATAATCTATATTATAATTACTAATTTCATACTATTAATAAACTTGAATAGAAATTCAATTACGATAATGAAGAAGTTATCCTAAAATACTTGCCTTAACACTAAGAGCCAATCGATGCCACTGTCCGTCATTCACTTTCGAAGCAAATTCTACGGTCACTAGTTTAGTATTTTCATCATTATTTCCATCACTAATAATAAATATAACACTATTTCCAACAATAAGGGCTAACTGTTCAATGCCTGCCTCGTTGTATATACTGATTATATTTGAATTCCGAGGCTTAGATAAACGAAATGCGATGAGTATAGAAAAATCATACGGAAAACCATCTAAATTTGTATAGTTATTGTATTAATGATAATGAGGTATTCAGAAAAAGTTTTTTTTATCAAACCTGGAAATACTTGCGATGTTGGCACTGATAAAAGAGCTTTTTCTGTTATTTTGTAAGCAATATCACTATTGTCAGTGTCACTATAAACAGGACTTCCATGTTCATCGATGGTTATGGCCCTCCTTTCACAGAATCCAATTTGTCGCGATACACCTAATGGTTGTAACTCAATATTAAGTAACTTCAACAAATCAGCTGAACCTGTAAAAGAAAAAGAAAAATAATTCTTTGAAGAATAATTAATTTAATTTTTATTTAAAAAAATTTTGGACAACAGTTTACGTTACCTGAAGGCAATATTGAATTAATTTGAACAGTTTGGACAATAACCAAATAGTTTAGTATTTTTAAGTAAATAAAAATGAATTGGATGTAACATTTTAATTTTGGATAAGCAGTCATCTCAGAGATTTAAATATTTGTTACGAATTTACAAACGATAAAACTTTATTAACATTTTGTAGGGTTCTTTGAACCACAATGTTTTTTGCCAGTTTGTGTGATGCGTACTGAACTGATCAAAATTATTCAAATACAATTTAACTGTTGAACATATTCTAACATTTAGTCCATATGATGAAAGTATTAAAAAAGTTAAATTCTTTTCGAAAAGTTTTTTCTCCTTCAACTTTTCAACACTTTTAAGCAGATTAATACAAAATTCATAAATTTTTCTCAAATGACACATTCGTAATAAATCAAAGTATTATTGAACCAAAAAATATAAGTAATTTATAAGTTAAATATGTATTTTATGTACATTACTAAAACATAGTTATAGAGTTTAAAATTAAAAATTCGGATATATTTCCGATTTAAATTAAATGTGAAAATACTTCTCTAATCCACACATAAAAATGCTATTGTAATTTAAATTTGATTAAAGTTATTGAGATTTAAGCTCTAATGTTAATATTATATATGTACTCCATTTTAGTGATGCACATTTTAACCGTTAACTTTTGACTTGACCGGTTAACCGGTTAAAGTTAAGAAATAAGGGCAGAGTTAAAGTTAAGAGTTAAAGAGTTTCTTAACCGGTTAACTCAATTTATTTTTTAATATAATTTTTTCATGAATTTTTTTAAAGAAATTGGGCAATTAGAAAATTAAATTAAATTTTACAGTGAATAAAAATTTTAAATATAATTATTTTTCACATGAATTTCTATGTTAAAAATTTAATTATAATTTAATTTTTTAATTTGTATTATTTTACCCTTATTTGATATTTTAATTGATTATAAAATATAGAGTCATAAAGGGGAGTTAACTCGAGTCAAAAGTTGTTTAACTGGTCAAAGCTAAAGTTAAGAATGTTATTAACCGGTTAAATATTGTTAAGAGTTAAGGTTAACAGTTAAGACATTTCTTTAAATTTTAACTGTTGTGCATCACTACTTTATTTGAATCATTTTCAATATAAAGACTTCATTGTAAAGAATTATAATTTTATATTTATAAATATTTAGATTATAACGAGAAAATATTAATTGTTAAATTTATAAGCAATACAATTGTAGCCAAGATAAGCTTAAAATAGATCGATATGGTCATAATATCTGACTATGAAGTTTTAAGTTAAAGTTATTTTTTGGTCGTCCGCTTTTTTCCATCGGTCGATCCATCGGTTGCTATTGACTACAATGCGTTGCAATGTACTGCATAGCTATGCGGTGGCCCAGAGAACTAATGCTATGCAGTACATTCCAACGCATTGTAGTCAATAGCAACCGCATCTTTAATCGCCTCCCAAGCCTCCCGATATGAGTCTCAGCAGCTAATTTTTGATTAAATAATTGTTAAATAATACGTTCTATCGAATGCAAGTGTCCGATCAAAATCCGCGTAACACAACAGAATATGCTCCCGTGTAAGCACCCTTTGAAGCGCAGCATTCAATTAGGAAAAGACGCATTGATTACATTTTATTGGTTAATTTGCACGTATTAATCTATAATTCTTTCCAAAAACAGTTACCCTCCAAGTAAATTATTTAAAATCTGCGGAATCATCT
>JAQGAW010001720.1:0-17787 GCA_034698025.1 Phthiracarus crinitus
TTAGTGATGCACATATTAACCGGTTAACTTTTGACCTGACCGGTTAACCGGTTAAAGTTAAGGTTAAAGTTAAGAATCTGAGATTAGTTAAGGTTAAGAATTAAAGAGTTTCTTAACCGGTTAAGTTAAAACTAATATTAAGGTTAACCGGTTAAATCATTTTAGCTTTATTTATATGATTTTTCAATAATTTTGAATGAAATTTTGCATGTTTGAAAAATAAGTTTAATTTTTAATGTAATAAATCTAAAATATAAGCTCTATTCTCATAATGATTTTCTATGATAAAACTTTTATGGGAATTTAATTAATTCATAATTTTGTATAACTTGTAATTGATATTTTAATGAAGTTTAAATGATTGGTGGGAAAATTGGAGTTAACTCGAGTCAAAATTTATTTAACCGGTTAAAGTTAAAGTTAATAAATTTATTAACCGGATAAGGTTAAAGTTAAAAATACTTAACGAGTTAAGGTTAAGAGTTAAGCCATTTCTTTAACTTTTAACTTTTGTGCATCACAAGCTAAAATACCCATCTAAATAGAATAAATCAAACCATACCATTTAAACCTTTTCAAACTAACCTAATCAGGTTTGATTTAATCAATACGATAAAATATTGTTCTATTAAATCGTCGCTTGTCAATACCACAATAGCATTACCGCAAACGTCAATACCGCAAACGTTAATATCTCAAAAGTTAATACCGTTTGCGGTATTAACGTGGAACCAATTTATTTAATGCTTTCACAATAAGACCTTTAAAACAATAGTTAAGTCCACAAAAGTTTTGTTTAGTTTAACTTATTTTTAATATTAATCTAACAATTAAAACGCTATAATTATAATTATTTTACAATTGGAAATGGATTAAATGAAATTATTTCATAAAAAATGAGAAAATTAAAAGCATGGCCGCTCACGATTTTTATTTTATTAGGCCTCAACCCTGTGTGACCTTAAGCTTATGTTGGGGATCTTCTGGGGACATAAAATTATATTATATAATAAATATAGTTTGAATAAATTTTAAAATGAATAAAAAATATTTTTACTTGAAAATTTCTTCTTATTTTATTGATATTTTAATATTATAAAAATGCTTTTTATTGTGGTATTTGTCTATGCTATAATTTTTATTCTCTATTTATTAATATAATGAAAACGTATTAAATAAATTTTTGATTGAAATTTGGTGTTAACAAAAGAATTTTATTGTTTTTTAATCATTATAATAATTATTATATCAATTACAATATTTAGTAGTTAATTATCATTGAAAAATTGATTGACGGTTTGCTTATCTATTATAAGTTTAACTGAAACCGATGACTGTAATTGATCCAATTACTCCTATCTATTAAACAATGATGTAACGGATAATGGTTTAACGACCCCAATAGGCATATCTTAAATATAACTCGAACTGAACCGATAAATTTGATTAACTACCAATAACTACTGAAACGTCCAAAGAAGTGCGCGACGAACCACCCTTTCCAGCGCCCAAACATCGGAACCTCTTAGGGTTAGTGGCATCGGTTTGGCACCAAAAATAACGGACACTTTACACGTGACATAAGCTTTACAATTTATTTATTAAATTAAATAAGAGAAAACGCGAAACATATCACTTAAAGGCGAAACGACTGACCAGAGATGTGCCGATCGGACCAGAGGTTCCTCGAGTGGTGGTACGCAAAGCACAGCACACAGTATAACACAATCAATACTAATTTAAATTAATTTATGTTTAAGAAAAACAATCTATCATTTAAAATCAATATATATATAATATATAGAGAGCGAAATGCCTTTTTGGCTTAACGTAAACAAAATATATTTTAAGTAATGTGTTTAACTGCTAACAACACAATGATTATTTTTTTACAAAAATGCGCATAACGGCGCTCACACTGATTTTTTAGCAAACGCTAGAAAATCATACAAAAGTTTTAGTTTTTACTCACTGTTTGCGCTTCATTCCACTACCCGAACTCAACCGATATAAACCCGACAACCCAAAAACCCGACAATTAGCACAAAAAATTAGTAAAAAACGTTTAAAAAACAAAACTTGTATCAGAAATAATTAAATCGATGAGTTTACTATTCATTTTTAAATACTACTAATATATTATTAATTAAAATGTTGAATATATAAGATGTTTACAAGATTTTTATATGCCGTTTAATAAAGTCAAAGTTCATATAGAATTCTTTAAATTTTATACCAAAAATTAATTATAATTTTCGGTTTCATTCGGGTTAACCGACAAGAAGTTTATTCACCCCGAAACGAACTGACAGTCAACCCGTTAACATCTTTACTATTAAACATTGAGTTGATTATAAACCTAGAGGTAACTATTGTTTTATATTTTACACGTTATTATTGTTTTCTTTTATTTAATTTTGATAGAAAAAATAACAACTTAATGTCAACAAATATGTCTATTATTAATAATTTCAATGTTTTTAGTAAATTAGATCAACAATTAATTAATAATATTAAATTATTTTTTTTAACTAAATATGATTTATTATTTGTAACATTAAATGATTGCGTATATCACTGTAATATATATGTTAAACGACTTAAACAATTAGATATATGTGAAAATCATGTCATCATTAAATTTGATTGCAGTGATAGTGTATTACTTGAACACTATATGGCACTTACAGATAATGGGTGTGTCTATAGTTGGGGTATGAATTGGTGTGGAGAGTTGGGTAATGGAACTTATGATGATTGTTATGAACCAAAACTAATCAATTATTTGAGTGAATATTTTATAATTGATATTTGTTGTGGTTATGAGTATTCATTAGTATTAACACGTGATTATAATGTGTTGGCATTTGGATATAACATATATGGAGAGTGCGGTAATGATAATACAAGTTATCAATTAATACCATTTAAAATAGAAATATCGAACACAACTAAAGTGATCGCTATATCGTGTGGTTTATGGCATTCAATGGCTCTCACAGATAATGGTATGGTATTTGGTTGGGGTTTGAATCTTAATAGACAGTTGGGTATTAAAAGTAATGAATCAGTACTTATGCCAACAAAACTAAATGTTCCGATAATTAAACAAATAATGTGTGGCTATAAGTGTACATATATGTTAACAATTGATGGCGATATTTATTTTTGTGGTCATTTATCTGATTTCTATTCATATAAACCAACAAAAATAAATGAATTAACATTTGTTGAAATCAAAGTAATAAAATATTTTGATGTATGCGTTGCATTGTCTAATAATAATATATGTTATATTATTGTTTATGACTATAATGATAACAGTGAAGTAGAATATCGATTAAAAGAAGTATACTTTCGAAAAACTGAATTAACAACAATTAATGAAACATTTGAATTCTATGAACAAATTACATATAAAACAACTAATTTAAGTAAATATAAAAACAATTTCATTGAATTGTGTTCATTAGGTTGTGGTGGGTTTAGTACTGTATTTAAATGTAAAGATATTTACTATAATAAATTGTATGCAATTAAGAAAATTAGTTTTCAATTAAAAGATAGAGAAAGTGTTTGCAAAGAATTAAAATTTTTAACAAAATTTAAAACTGATTTAATGATCAAATATCTTGATTCATGGATTGAAACAAATTATTATTTACGCTCTAATTATTGCGATAAACATGAAATTCTAAATCCACCTAAAAATACCCAATTATTACACATTCAAATGGAGTTATGTTCACTTACATTGAGAGATGCAATCAATATATTGAAGAATGAGTGCATAACAACAGAAGACAATACATTATCATTAATTGGTTATTATATTTGTTCAGAATTATTATATGAGATATTAGAATGTGTTCAATACTTACATTCACAAAATCCAGCCATAATTCATAGAGACTTAAAACCAGAAAATATATTATTAACTAATTTTGTTAATAATAGATTTGTTAAATTATCTGATTTTGGTTTATCAACATTTCATACAAATGATGATCAGTCACACACCAAATATAAAGGAACCAAAGGTTATTTAGCGCCAGAATTAAATTATACAACAAAATATTCAACAAAAGCAGACATATTTAGTTTGGGTATTATTATTCAAGAGTTGTTTCACATTGAATTAAAGTATGCATTTTATTTATAATAAGGTATACCCTAAAATTCCGTATATTTGTGAAATATGTTTATTGCGTTGTGAAATGCATTTACTCGTTGCTGTAATGAATAAAAATATTAGAAATCCCATGTATAAATTAAAATGAATTAACCCATACATTATGAACACTCAAGAAAAAAGTTAAGATTGACTTATATACAGGATTTTAGGGCTATATTTTGATAATATTTTTAAAAATTTTATTAACTTATAAATATTAATTAATTATTATCGCTAACAGTGATGAAAATGTAGTCAGATTATTACCCTTAATTGAGATACAAAAGTTAGCATTACTTTGCTTAAATGGGAGTCCAAATTCACGACCGAATTGTGACAAAATATTGTCTGCACATAACAAATGGCGTCTCAGTCACTATCAATGTTCAACTAATGAAGAATTCGTTCGCATTGTTAGTAAAGATCCAAAACCACAATCAATTGATGAGAATTTTATAGAATATATTGTACAAAACAAATTCAAAATTAATAGTATCGCATACAAAAATAATCGTTCATTACTTTCGAATCTATTTTATTCTGTTATTAAATAATTTTCAGAATTTTTAAAAATCATAAAATTTCTATTTTGTAATTAATTTTAAATTAAATAAAATAAATGCTAAAAATAAATTCAAATGATTCTAATTTTTTTTGTTAATTCCTAACGATTTCGATACAAATATTTCAAATCAATATTATAATAAATAAACAATGTTTTTAATAAATATTAAAATATCCAAAATGAACTGTCCGTTAAATTTATTTATTAATTGAAATATTGGTTACTGGACAGTAAAACGACTAACCATTTGATAAGTGGATAACATTTCGAGATTGCGATCGTTTATTCATTTTAGGGCTGTAAATGTAACAGTAAATAGCAAAAACACAAATTAATATTAAGTTAAACTCAAAAATTTAAAAAGATATTCATATTACTTGATTTAAATTATAAATTATATATAATAAGTAAAATGAATATCTTTTTTAATTTAAGTATAATATATTCTGAGCTAAACATTCAAATAAAAATAAATGAATTTTTACCTAAAAAATGTAAACAATTATATATATTTATGTATACGCAAATGATTCTATTTAACGATAATCTCGAATCATTGAATTTTTAAAATCTGTTTTTTTTTAATAAAAGCTAAATATAAAGTGTAAATTTATTATATTAATTATGTGTAAAAATGTAATCTAATAAAATCAAAAAACATCAATTAAATTTATTAATTTTTAAATAAGATTATTGTGGACAAAGTTATAGCGCAATAAAATGGCAAAAATAGCATTTATTAATGGAGCTCAAACGGCTCCATTTTATGTTATTCGAGCTTATATAAATTTATAAGGATCTATCTTATGAAATATAAAGTAGCAAATGCTAACATTATTATTGAGGCTCTAATAATAATATAAAAACTATGGCACTTAATATTTTAAATATGCATTTGTGTTAAATTTGGTAAAATATCTCTTGTATTTTATATTATATTTTATTAAATAATGCATTATAAGCAAAATATTCATTAAATGGTTTTATGAGTCAAATATATATAGTTTAAATTATTTGTTTACGAGTTAAAAGTTAACGGTTAAAAATATTTTAACTTTTAACTTAACCAAATCAGAAATGTTTAACTTTTAACCGTTAACTTTATTATACATAATTTATTAATATGATTGTCGTTATTTAGTTGAATCCTAAAGCTTCACATATCGAATAAAGATTCCAAAATTATATTGTGATAATAATTATCTCAAATATCAAATGAATCATATTTAATTCCATACCACGCAGAAAACGGGAATTCATGAATATTATTATATTTCCCCTTACTTTGCTAATAAATTAGTTAACTATTAAACGGGACCCAACTCTACGGTCGAATAACTTTAACTTCTTCTTAGAAAGATAAATGATTTTCTGTAGCAGTGTGTTGTTGTAACCACAATCGATATCAATAGATATCAGTAAGGATGTGAAAAACCGGGACCAAAAAGTGGCAAAAACGGGCGGGAAGTCGGAAAAATAAAATCCTGTATTAAAATAAAAATTGAAAAGTTTTAAAACTAAATACTTATTTATTCGAAAAAATCCATATACTAAATTGACAGAAATGAGTTAAATTGAATTTTATGATACATTTTAAAATTTTCTTCTGTAAATAGATGCTTATTGTCTCCTAATAAATTTTTATACTGTGAAAAAGAACGTTCAACTTTGACAGAAACAAGAGGTGCAAATTTAATGTTTTTTTGGTGATCAAAATCTTCATTTGATATAAAATCTTTATATCCAGGATTTTATTTAAACAGTTTATAAATTTAGTTTTGGCCAGGGTTGTCCAAATTGCGCAATTTACAAAATCAGTAGGCAAATTGCGCAAATTGCGTACGCAAAATGCGCAATTTTCGAAAAATTCTATTCTATTTAAATTTTAAAACAAAGTCTAATAATGCATAAAATAATAGAATTAAACCTCATTTACCTAAAATTTAATTATAGAGACTTTAATTTAAGTTAAAGACTACTAAATTTCCTGAAATATAACAAAATTTGGGACTTTGAATATAATTCAAATAATATTATCATTGTTTTTATATGCAGTATTTTTCGCAATTTACTCACAATTAGTAAATTGCGCCGCAATTTGCGTTCGCAATTTGCGGCGCAAATTGCAAAGTGCAACCCTGGTTTTGGCATATCCTGTTAACTTTTCTTTAATTTCATCTACGATATTTATTTGCGTCTCAATTTTTAAATTTCTTTCTTCAATTTTTGTTAATTTTTCTAAAAA
Source organism: Phthiracarus crinitus (assembly GCA_034698025.1). Taxonomy (NCBI): domain Eukaryota; kingdom Metazoa; phylum Arthropoda; class Arachnida; order Sarcoptiformes; family Phthiracaridae; genus Phthiracarus; species Phthiracarus crinitus. The sequence continues at coordinate 6,985 of JAQGAW010001720.1, forward strand.
CTCAAATTCTTTAATTTCTAATAGAGATTTTTGTAGAGATTTTTTTTAATTAAATTTTTAACTTTTAAAACTGCTTTAGAATTTGATTTTAAATTTAAAACCTCAATAAATTCTTTGACTTTTGTAAAGTTTTCTCTGTAATATAAAGCGGTTAATAGCCAAGATGACCATCTAATTAATGAAGGTTTCGGAGGTAAAATTAAGTCAGTTGTTTTTTTATATAAATTCTGCCGATATGTTGATTTTGACAAAACTTTTTTCATGTTTAATACAAATGAATTAATTTCAGGATTATTTTCTTGTATAGCTACACATACGCGATTAATTGCATGTGCTATACATGAAATATGATACAAGTTAGGGACAAAATTATTTTTTAAATTTTTAAATACAGCTACCATATAAGGCGCTTGATCACTGACAACTAATTTTAATTTAAAATTTTTTGTAGAACCCCATAATTTAAAACATGTATCCATGACTGCTTGTTGTACTGTATTAGAATCGGTTTTATCTAAAAAGTATGTGTCAAATAATATTGGCTGAACAGGTGTCTCACATTACGGGCCAATAATAATATTTAAAACACTATGTTGACACTTATTTGTTGTTTCGGCTTCTATGAAATATGTATCAGAATTACCAATAATATTTTTAATTTTTTCATTTATTTTATTATAGATAGGAGTTATGTAGTTTTTTCTTAAAGTAGACTAATCTGGAATAATTCTTTGTGTGTATTTTTCCAAAAAAATTTTCATTGCTGGGTTATTTAATTTTGATAATGGAGTGCCTAATATTTTTTATAAATTTTACTTAGTATTAAAAATAATTTTTAGTAAAAATTATTACCTGATTCGACGAATTCTTTCGTCAATTCATAAAAAAATTCATTTAATTTTTGTTCCTTTTCTTCTGCCACTTTAAATGAATTTCCAATTAAACTTTGCTTTTTGTTAGAGTTTTTTAAAATTTTATTTTTTGAATGAAGAACTGTTTTCACGTGTTCTTGAACTCTTAAAACTACATGTTTTAAGTTAACATTAAGATTTTTTTCACATATATTACACCTTAATATGTAACCATCAGTTGTAATATCCGTATCTTTATAACAAATTTCGTGAAGTTTTTCACTTAATAATGATTTTAATTTAGGCATATCTCTTTAAAAATGAACTTTAAAACACATTGAAACCAAAACTTTAAAATAAATTTTGAAATTTTGATCTTCTTTGTAGCACTTTTGAATCGAAGTGAAACTTTATTCTAATTAAAATAGCCTTCAAAATCTAACAACTTTTCGAGAACAATGTCATAAATTGTTTCTGAGAAGCTTACAAACTAAATATTTTGCAAAAGATTTAACTTTTCTATTATTAAAATTATTTCTTTTAAAATATGCTTAAAACGGGAAAAATATTGACATTTTTCTTAAAACCTGAAGTTTTATCGGGAACTTTCGAAAAAGCCTTAAAAACGGGAAAATCGTGAAAATAAAAGTTACATAATTTTAATCAGTGAAAGTTAATCTTTAAATTAATAGTTTTTCCCGAAGTTTATAAGTCCTTTTTTTAAACGGGATTTACCCGTTAATTCACATCCTTACTCATAACTATAAACTTTTAAAATTTTTGTTCCCAAATAACCACAAAATTTGTTGATTAGTTTTTTAATCAAAAATTCGTGCTCTCATAAATAAGTTATGATATGAATAGTCATTATTTAGGATGTGAATTAGCGGGTAACTCACGTTTTTAAAAATGATTTGTGATTTTCGGAAAAATTCTTTTAATTAAAATATTAACTTTCGTCGATTAAAATATAACTTTAATTTTTAAATATTTTAGGTTTTTATTAAATCTCATGATATATCTCCTGGTTTTAAGAAAATTGTCTATATTTTTCCGGTTTTAAACATATTTTGAAAGAAAAATTTTTTAATAAAATTAAAAAGTTAAATGATTTTACAAAATTTCCAAATTGTTAGCTTATCTGAAACATTATATAACAGAGTTCTTGGAAGATTGATAAATTTTAAAGGATATTTTGATTATAATAAAATTTCATTCTGTTTCAATAGTTCTACAAAGCAGATTAAAATTTATTTAAAAATTATTTAAAAATTGTGTTTTATTAAATAAATAAGTATAATGTACCATACCTTTCAAATTTTGATTTATTTACAACAAAATATAGCTTTTATAACAATTTTTTATTTTTCCGATTTCCCGCCCGTTTTTACCACTTTTAATCCCGATTTTTCGCATCCATAGTCATTTTGATTATTGAATAAACAAATTCATAAAATTCCGGATACAAATAAATATTGCGACAAATGATGCAATGGTTTTGGTTTATTAAAATCATTTGAATGGAGTATTGAATCAAATCAAACGAGTAATGAGTGTTTATTGTTATTGTTATTGATATGTTATATTCAATCATATGTTAATGTTTGTGAAAATATGTAAAATATGTTACTATCAGTTATAGTTATAATTTCATGCATAATCATATTATCTAATATTTATTTATTTGGAATTTTCGCGTTAATTGTATTGCTATTATCAGTATTGATCGGATTTATTGGTTGCAATGTTTGCATTAAACGTAATATCGATTTAACGAATACATTAAGTTTGGTCACAGATTCACACATTCAAATCAATATAAGCGAACAAATATGTTCAATCAAATCAGTTAACAGTTGTCATCCATGGAAGCGTTTAATGGTTAATAAAGCGGTTAACGATTCGGTTCAACAAATATTAGAATTAACATTAAATGAATATTTGAATGTTTGGTACGATAACATCGGTTCCGATAATAATCGATTGAATTACGAATTGCGAAACATTTTCCGTTACATATTCGCCAATATTATCATTCGTACCAAAACTGTTAATATCAATGATTTAATTCTTAAAAAATTATTGAAATTATTGGGAAATCATTTGGAAATGTTTGTTAACGGAAAGAGACGATCGAAAAGTGCGAATAATATCGAAGAATGCGTTCTCAAACAATACGGAACTGATTTGCATCCAGCACTTCATAGCAGAAAAAATGAAATGATTTGGTTATCGAATATTATCCAAAAATTGATGCCATGTCTGGTTCCGCCAAAATATCTCAATAATAAAGCTGTTGAATCGTTTTTCAAAGAACTGCTTAACTGTTCGATTTTATTGCCAATTATTGATATCAGCGGAGATCCCGATAAAGTGAATGCGTTTCTTATATTATTATTCGATACAACACCAGTCTATTATGACAGAAACAATGGACCAATGGTTGAATTGCTCGAGAGTTTCACTTATAATAAACAAACTTCTACTCAAAACAATTGCTTCGGAATCGAACTGAAGACAATTTTATCGGATCAACAGTTATTATTTCTTTTTACTCAATTTTCTAATGAAGAGGGTTTCGTTCATTTAGTTAAGTTTATTTTGCATATGAATAACTTTAGCCAACAAATACTTAATCCTGATTTAACGGAACAACAATTATCTGAACTACACGTGGAAGCGTTAAATATTTATAACAGCTATTTTTTACCAAAGAGTATTGATTACATCAATTTTAGTGAAGATATAGTTAATGGTTTTAATGATATTGTTAAGGGAAAGTTCCAAGACGTTGAGAAGTTTCGAACAACGGAACCACTTTATCATTCATATGATTACGTTTATAATTTATTAGAAACGCGTTATTGCCCGCTATTTTTCGAAAGCGATATATTTCTTAAATTAGTATGTGGTCAGCGTTCCGCTAGTTTTGATAAATTAAACAGTTTGATCCCAAAAAATGAAAAGGTATTAACAAATAGTCATAGAGTTAATAGCACTGAATCATTTAATAGTTTACAAGACTTCAATAATGATAACAGTGAGTGTTATGAAACGCTGCAAAAGTACGAGAAACTTACTCAAAATGATATGTCTGATACTATTAGTGAAGATCGACTTAAAGATTTAAGTGCGTGGAGAGTATCGATACCACACGTCGATTCTCGTGTAGATTCTAATGGAAGGGAATATGAAATATTCATTATCGAAGTTCAACGGTTGGACGTTCAACAACACGATAGTATTGATGTTGGATGGGATGTTGAGAGGAGATATAATGAATTTTATGTTCTTGAATCAAAATTAAAGGAGTTTCATGGAGAAAATTTTAATACGATTTCGTTACCACCAAAACGATCTTTTGTTAAACTAAGCAAACCATTTCTGGAATCGAGAAGACCTGAATTCGAAAAGTTTTTAAAACAGTTATTAGCCAACGCTCAACTCAAAGGAAGTGAATTAGTATTTAACTTTTTAAATCCAGGCTCAGATGAATTCACGACTGGATTTTTGCCTGATATTAAATTAGGAAAAATGATTAAAACAGTTCCCGCAAAATTTTCTAAAGAACGCGGACAACATTTAGAGAGTTTTTTGTTATCATTTATTACTTCAACGGAACAATTACGACCAAAACCCAGCAAAAATGAAATTCCAGAGTTATTAGAGCATTCGCCGTTTGAATTTGGAATGATTCAAATCGAACATTCATTATATGGCGATAATATGGCCCAATTCAACGATAATCAATTTTTTAATGGAATATTGAGATCAGAATTCGATAATAAGCGCAATAAAATCTATGCGCAATTAGATTTCGTTTATGATTACCTAATGTTTCTTTTGATACGTTTTTATAATCTTAATAACTATTTATTAAAAATGTTACTAATATTCAGACCATTACTGAGAAAACCACTTCAAGTATTCTGTGAATGGTTTCTATGCTACAAACTTAAGAAAACGGTGTTTATTGAGCAACGATTAGTTGAAATGATTCATGTGCTTAGAGATGCTTTATTTTTTGAAAAGGATTTGCCATTGAGAACCAGCAAACAGAAAAAACAAAGATCACAACTTGCGTTGAAATATGCTAAAGAATTTATTCCAAACTGGATCATCGATTTATTGGGCGAAGACAAGCATAAGCACGACGAAGTGGTATTCTTGTTATTTTCCATTTTTCAATATCCGTTATTAAATAAACAATTTATTTATATTTCTCTTGACATTATTCTTAAAGAAATGTTTTCTGACGTGTTATGAATAATAAGTTTTAAGAATGCTTGACAATATTAAGTTATAATATTATTATATTTTATTAAATTTATTTATTTAACGTTAATTATACCTTAAATGTGTAAAATTTATTATTATAATTAATTCATTATAAATCAAATTCTTTATCGTTTAAGAATAAACTTGTGTTGAAATTGTGTTTCAAGCTTTATAATGTAGACTTGTTATTAAGATGAGATTTTCTTATAGATTTTAATCTAAGGTTAAGTATTTACCGGTATTTATCCTCTCATACAATATTTGTAATGTTAAAATATCCATTCTATTCATGGATTCTTTTCTGAATTCATTTTTTTACGATTTTGGTTATTTATTATTGTTATAAAAAGTTTTGATGTGAAGTCTGGGTTTTGGTCGAACTTTGCTAATTTAAATTTGTTACGTTTTTATCGGACTCAGGGCTAATGCTGGCGAACATATTCGTGTCTTAAAAATATTTAGATTTCGATCACTAATAAGATTCGGTTGCAGAACTCGGTAATGACTGAAAGTGATTCGCCTGATAGTTATCGATAAATGTTTTTATTTACAAACGGCGACATTACATCGATTATAATTGTTATGCGAGTTATTTTAAAAAATTAATTTTATATTTAATGTCTATTTTCTACAATGAATTAATTTCAGTATTTTAGAGAATAAAAACCATTACAAAAACAATAACGAAATTACTCTAAAATTATGCAAACAATCGATTAACGATAACTATCGGGCGAATCACTTTCAGTCAATAATTTACATTTATAGTTATTCTCGCGACAGTTTGGAGACTATTAAAGCAAAGAATACATTGTATCATAATAAAGTAAATTAAATTAATATAAAATTATATACTAATTAACTGTTTAAATTTTAGTTTATTTAAATAATACAAACTAAAATGTTATTTTAATTTAAAAAGATAATTATGAATCATAAAATTATTATTTGTTACTAAAATGGTTCATTAAAATAAATGAAATTGATTTCAACAACACATTTAAAAGATATTACAAAAAAGATATAAATTTATTAAAATATTGTTTATGCAAACAATATGTTGTGCAAAATAAAACCTTAAAATAATAAAACTATTTAAAAAGATGCATGTTTTATATCGTTACCATTACGTGCATTACACACAGTATCTTACGCAGTAGCAGTTTCTTACATTTGTCATGGAAAGCATATAATATTGGTTGTATTTAAGACCAGTTGTCAGTCTGTCTATATCGGTGTGTTTGATGTCTATTCATTGAATTTCATTCTTTTTTTAAAGGTATCAAACGCTGTGATCGATAATAATACTCGTCAAACTATATTTTAGTTACTTAATACGTTAAAAGGTATTCGCTTTAATATCGATCACATTGTTTTAACTCATGTACAGCAAAGAATCGTGGCGTCTGGTCTTAACTGCAACCACTATAATACAAACTAAATCTAACACAACCTTTGATTTTTTTGATTATAACGTTAAGTAGAGCTGGGAAAATGGATAAAATTTTAATAAAAAGGAGATAAAAAAAGAAGACATTATTTTATGAAATTGGGGCCAAAAATGGAGACAAAATGTTTTTAAATATTTATTAACAATCTTCAAAATTAGGTTTAAAAATGCATTTTGTAGTATAATGAGGTACATTATTAAATTGTTTTCACTAAAACTTTATCTCCAATCTGGTAATAAGTTTTTATAAAGAGAAAAGAAGAACAATAAATATCGCTATAAAAATAAAATTTGCACATATAATAATATTTTTATTCATATAAATTATATTATAAGTTTTTCAAATAAGACAAATGAGGATAATTTATTAATTTTTAAGACGTCTCAAAAAGGAGACATTTCAGTTTTTGAGACAAACTAAGACAATGTCTCCCTTTTCCCAACTAGACTGACCAGATGTCCATTTTTGGACTGGATTATCCAGTTTTAGATGTCTCTTTCCATTGTCCAGTGCACGCCTAAAACTGGACATAGAACTGTCCATTTTTTAAAATTTATAAAAATTATTTCTAAAAAGTAACTTATTTTAAAGAATTTTGTCATTTAAGAAGGATGTGGCTTTGAGAATGCCCTTTATTTTGCTAAATTTATACCATACTAATTGTGTTTTGAGAAGGCTTGTATTGGTTTAGTAATAGAAAATAAAATAAAAATATTTTTAAAAAAATTTTTGCCCGAAGGCAAAAAATATATAGCTTAAATCCGAAGAGGTATTTTGTGTCCATTTTTGTCCAGTTTTTATTTTAAAAGATCCATTTTTTATTCAAAAAAATCTGGTCAGTCTACGTGCGTCGTATTAATTGATATGTAATTTAATTTATAGCCTATTTTAGGAGTATTATTGGTTAAAGTTATTGTTTGGTGCGCGCGATTAAGTCAATCATAAATTTAGCGACTGTCGAATATGAGTAACAATATTGTATTAATTATAGCAGAAAATAATACTCGTATTTGACTGTCGATAATTTAATATTGGCTAAAATCTCGTGAAACTGTAACCAACAATGGGTTATTTAGAGTCTGTTTTCGGAGAAACGTGAACACATTGTTGGTTACAGTTTCACGAGATTTTAGCCAATATTAAATTAGCGACAGTCAAATACGACAACTGATTTTTACAATTTAACTTTAATTTAATTGTTAGAATAACGTGTTTGAACAATACTTAAAGTAATACTTAAAGTAATGCGAAAGTTAACGATGATTTAAATTATGTATTGTTTGCGCGTTATATACCATATACTTAATCATTGTTTTAATCAGTCCTTTTTTTCAAAAGTTTACATCCGTTTATGTGCTAACATTTAATTAATTAATTAACATTAGAATAGATTTATCACTTAAAGGTACCGCAAATTATATAATTATTAAAAAAATAGAAATATATAAAAAACAATTTTTTGAAACAAATATTTAATATGTGAACAAATTTGAAGTTTATCACACAATTTTCGGCAATAAGTAAATTTCTAGTGGTTATTATATTTAATAAAACAAGAAAAGTTCACATTGTTTTCTGCGCTGACCGCGAAAAACTCTGCGAAAAATTGAAAATATTTCGCACACAACATATATTAACTTTATTTCCCTAATCATAATAATAGTCATTGCGAGAGTTGAGACCATAAAAAATTGTTAATATTTAATGTGTTGTAACATTTTTCTATAGTATATTATGGACTAAAGAGTAAAACTATGGGTAACCCGCGTCGCAACTGTACGCGAAAGCAAACATTAAAAACCATTTTTCTTTTACGGTTTCATTATCCGTAAAAAATTTTTACTGCAATATTAAACTGCCGTTACTGACGGTTATGATTGAACTTTTTTTTACTGTAAAATCAATTACGGGGTGACTGTTAATATCAAAATACATTTGGAAAAAAACTATATTACAGTATCATTAGTTATATTTGAGTTTTATGCCTAATAGAGAATTACATTAAACAATTAACATGCGATACAATGGTAAAAAATGAGGAAATACTCTATAAATCGTGTGTTTAATTAATTTTTGAGTTTTCATTTGAATATAAGTGTTAGTTATATTAAGTTAGAAGTTTTTCGGTTAAAACTAATAAACATCAAAAACAAAATATAATATATGACAAGAACGACACATCCATATAATTTAGATATATTCTATTAGTTATTAAGAGTTTAACATCGGTTAAGTTGGAAGCATATGTGTTAACTGATCAACACATGTTTATTTATTGCGGACACTGCGACAGACACTGCTGTTTTGGTCAAATCTATGCGCTCGATCTCTATGAGTGCGTGTTTGAAACAATACAGTACAGTATATGATATGACGTATATTATATACATTATATAACGCGCATTAAATGATTGGTGTAATTGACGCGTACTTTTGTTTTATTATTATATTTGATTAAAGTTTGAATGGAATGGCAAACAATATCGTGAATTACGCCATACATCGCGCGATCGGCAAACCATACGTCACTCAATGTTTGATACCTGAAGAGTACGGCATTCGTAATCTTCTCAATGGTAATGGTTTGTCTGAACGCCAATACCGATTCGATTCGTTCAATAAAGTGTTTTGTTCGCAATGGCTTAATCATAAACAAGTAATATTTGGAACAAAATGTAATCAATTGGTTGTTTTGGACACGAATAGCGGACAAACAGATTTGATACCAACGCTTAACACTGATGCCAACACAAATGTTTGTCCATTAATCAGTAATTTTGGAATACATTCACTTGAAATGAATGGATCACGAAGTTTATTAGCGACGAGTGGCCACAATCCAAATGAGATCGGAATCTATAGCGCGCGCACTCTTCGTCCCATATGTGTTGGCGATGGCGCTCACGACGATTGCATCTTTGACCTCACGTGGATTAACGACCAGTTTTTAGTTTCGGGTTCGCGTGACTCCAGTTTAGCGCTTTGGAGCGTTAACACAGACGCGCAACCATTCGCAAGCGATTCCACCCAAACTTCCCAATACTTTCGTATCAAACCATCAGAGAAAAGAAACTGCAGATTTGGTAGAAAAATTCGCGCAGTTATCTATAATCCAATATACGACGATATTATAGTTTTATCGCTTAATGAATCGCTTCATCGCTTTAAAGCTTACGATTTCAAGCAGTATTCGTCGCAAAGGCTGAGCTATTGTCGAGAAAATGTGTGCTTATCGCAGCAAATCGATCTCAAGTTAATAGCCGTGGGATCAGATTCTCACATAACATTACTGGACTCTCGAGATCTAATCTGCGCAGATATTATAAAATGTTTATACCAGGGATGCGGCGTTAGATCATTGAGTTTCTGCAATAATTTGCTTACGATTGGTACGGGTGTGGGAGCGTTACTGTTTTACGACATACGTGCCAAACAGTTTTTAAATCAATCCATCGATTCGAGTAATTATGGCTGCGCTCAGCTTAAGTCCACTAAAAGATTTGTCTATCCCTGCGGCACATTTCAAGACCATTACAGAACTTACGATCATTTCGAGTGCAGCGCATCTATATTTACGCATCAGTACGACGCGTCCAGAACTCGCATTTTTACCGGCGGAGGACCACTAATGGCTGACCTCAGAGGAAGTTATGTCGCGCTTTGGAGTTAGATTTATCATATATTAATCTTAATCACTTAAAATATATTTCATTTTTATAGCATATGGTCATAACAGTTTTGATTTATGTGTTTTTAATATTATTTCTGTATTTTAAACGTTGGATTATGTATTTGTGTAGTGAATTGTTTGTAACATAAGATATATATTTCTAAATGTACAGTAAAAAGCGTTTTGTATTTTTATCTCACTATCTATTACGCGTATGCAAGAAAAATTGAGAAAAAAAATTGTAAACCGATCAGTATTTTGACCGCAGACAGCATACACATGTATTGAAAGCTTAAGTATGAATGTAAGGAAAAACTAAAGTAAGCGAATATATATATATATATTTAGATAGATGTTTAAAGGCATTATAGATTTGTATAAATTTACATTCAAAAGCTATATTTCATTTTTGTTTTTATTTTTTTACATTAAATAATAATAAATCCAACTGATATTTAATTAACTTTCTATTAATTAAATATCTGTTGGATTTATTATTATTAAATGTAAAAAATAAAAACAAAAATGAAATATTGCTTTTGAATGTAAATTT
>JAQGAW010001721.1:0-17779 GCA_034698025.1 Phthiracarus crinitus
AAGTGAAACATAGAGAGCAAAAACGTTATACATAAATGTAAAATAGAGCGCGAGTTACTAATAGCGAGCGTTAATAACTAAAGAGACATCTCGTGTCTCAATTCTACCGTTCTAAGTCCAGCCTCGGGTGGAAAATTACTGCTTCCAAGTCTTGCGCGACGGTTTAGCCAAAAGTATTGCTGTTTGTATTGCGTCTCGTCAAAGAACTGCATATATTCATAGGTGTTATTCGTTTTGAAGCCAATATGACCGGTGATTAACAATAGTTCTTGTGGGCATAACATGCAGCAATTCGTTAGTTTTGCCGAAATGTTGCCAAAAGATTCATATAAAATTAGCAATGAATCATTTTTCAGTACAGTATATGGTTTTACGGTTTCTGGTGTGTGTGGGACTAGCGTGTCCATCAATGACGGTATCGAATGACATTCGACTAATTGTGGGTCGACTGTTGTGCTTACTGTCTGACATGATTAATAACTCTTGTCGACTATACTAATTTTCGATCCGAGATTAGCACAACAGTATTGCGATTTAAAGCGAAGCGTTTCATTTCTTTGATGATTGAGTTCCGCGCGACACTGCTCCAGCACCAAGCGTTTCAGTGATTCAGCTTTGATTGGTTTGATGCCACGAGACTTTGCTTTAATTAATACGTGTTGCTTCAAGGGATTACGAATGCTTTGTTGCAATAAGAACCGATTCTGAGGTTTCGGTGACGGAGTGTATTGATGCTTTAGTTCATTGCAATCGATGTCCTTTTTGTCACTTGTAATTAGCGGTTCGAATTTAGAAATAAGCTCTGTTGATTCACTTTCTGCCGATGAGACAGAGAACTCTGATGTTGCGGTGGTGTCCACGTGTAATGATATAGCCGTAGGTTGCGTTTCTTTTGAGAAGTCGATTCGCAAACCGAAAGCGCGAGCAGCATCGATGCCTAATAGCCCATCCTGTTCCAGATTCGGTAATACATGGACCAGTATACGTTTCGTTGTCTGACCGATCGTCAGATTTGCCACTAAGCTTCCACACGTGTTATCATTTCCGCCAGCGTGTCTCATAGCAATAGAAGTGTTTGGGTCCGGATTGATACGTAAACGATTCGCAGATTTTTGCGAAATAGCAGTGATTGTGGATCCGGTGTCAAGTAATAAACGTATTGACTTACCGTTTAGCTTGACATCGTAAGCCAGAAAAGCACTGGAGATAGCAGTGACTGTTGCATTATCGGTGTTTGTTGTAACGGTAGATGCTCCTAAAGCAACAGTTGAGCCATTTCGTAGTGGACACTGTCGATGCCAATGGTATTCGGTCTTGTTTTCTGCAGTGCAATAGCGACATGGATCACGTGGTAGTGATGAAACGTTGCCAGTGTTGCCTTGTTTCCGGTTTCCGTTGGCGCGCAAATGCCATTTGTTTCGATCGCCATCTTGAATTGTTAGCGATTGTTCTCTTATGTCTATATCCGATGCTTAATATCTTGAGAATCGTTTGATTTTGGCATCTTCTATATCCAAAGCGATTTCAAGCAATTCAATTGTGTCATTGGGTCGAGTGGCTGCTATCTGTATTCGGTAGAGTTCTGGCATGCCTTCGGTTAGCATCGCCATTTGATTTATTTCGCTTGTTTCCGATTGATCCAAAAGTCTTCGTTTAGCGTTGTAGTTGTCGATGACAGACTCCTTCGATGATAATACATGCTTCGTCGATTTCACGAGTGGGTTTACTGTGACGCGACCAAAGCGTCTAATCAATAGCTGACGATATCATGTATAAGAAATTGAATTCAGTTGTGGAAAAATGTCTCGCGCTAACCAGTTGATAACTTCGCCGGAGACGTGTCGACCTAACGCTATAAGTCTTTCGCGGTCTGTGTACCCCATGGTTATCATTTCGTAAATGTCCAGCCATGAGTCGATCTTTGTCTTTGAGTCACTTCCGGAATACTTGTCGCACTCAATACTACTCGCATAGTATGTCCGAAAGGCGTGAACGAGAGTTGGTGTCGAACTCGAGAGGTGATATCGTTGATATCAGCGTTCGACACAGTACTACCACTGCTCGGCATTGTCACGTTCGAAGTATTATTGAATGGTTCTTCGATAATGGGTGCGTTCGGTGACAGACTGGGTGTGGTAGCGGTTACTGATTCAGTCGTATTAAGTGTTAACTGACCACTTCGGAGATAATACGACATTTTGTTGATTCGAATGCTTACGAGATGCTTACAATCAGTGTCGAGTGTTTAACGAGACGAGAATCGATGTAATTCGGTGAAGGAATTTATCGTTGCCAAATTGTAATGAGAGAAACGTTATTGCAATTAAAACGAGTTTTATTAAAAGTAAATGCAAGCGTTTACGATCAAAGTTAACATTCGAATGAAACAAAGAGACGAAAAACGTTATACAAAATGTTAAAATAGAGCGCGTGTTTACATATATCTAATGAATATAACTAAAGAGACATCTCGTGTCTCAATATATAAAGCACATATATTTTTAAACTATTAAATGTTTATCATATTATTTAAGTAATAATATATATTTATATTCAGTTTACGGTTGGCTCGTCGGTTACTCGTTGAGAATTGAGTAGAATTGTTTCAAATTTGTATGGTGTATTATTTATTAATAAATTTTTAATTATTAAAATGCGTACACTTCCATCTGGTTTCACCACCGGAAAAAAATGTGCTTTCCAATCGGATTTGAGAACCTTAATGTTGACATCCAAATTTTCGAGTTTTTCTAGATCTGACTATCTTATCCTTCGATGCAAAAGGCATAGGACTAGGTTTGCCGAAACGTGACACTGCATTTTCTTGAATCTTGATCGTAGCCTTTACCCTGCTTTACACATCCCAATTGATTCCTGAATAAGACAGGATACAGTGCGCTATTTTCCTTAATCCTGATGTCCTTAATAAATTAAATTTAAACCTGAATTTAATTTCCTCGATAAGCTCGACCAATCTAATGGGAATGTTGAATGAAAATCGCGACCTATAGGACTGGTAATGCTGATCCTTTAATCACAATAATTTCAGCTGTGTCTGTATTGTTGTTTATGGTACTGGAAGCTTGGAACGATCCGAAAACAAGAATGGATTGTTAATTTTGAGGCTAGGAATCTTTTATTTTCTAAAATGTTCACACTCAGAGAAAGGAATATTTTCTTTATATTAAAAAGGGATTTATTGAAGATAGGAATCTTTTTTGTGGATAGGAGTCTTTTTGAAAGAGTTTGAAGACAGACGGACGATCAAAAATCCATATATTTAAAAAGTTAGATAAATTATTATATTGACTTATTGTAAAAATTACTGATTGGTTTGTGTAATCTCCATTAAACTTAACATATTTTTTAAATTATTAGTTTAAACTAAATTTTATTTAAACTCTACAGTTATAATTATTTACTTTTAAAAATAAATGATTATTGCATAAATTTCTTAAAGTTAAATTATGTTAAGTTCAGGGCACTGGCACTTCTTAAAATATTATATTTGGAAATACATAAATATAAATTGTAAAATATATATTTTAATAAAAATAAAAAAAAATTAAACTTAGGTTGATAAACATTACAATATATTTTGTATTTTAGTATTAATGTTAATTTAGTTTATTAAGGATAATAAATAATTAATAGTATCATAGTATAATGAAAGAAACTGTAGTGATTGATAATTTTTATATTATTTTAATTACCGTTAACGAAACTAAAATTATCTTTAGAGTTTCATTACTTGTAAAGAAGATAAATAATATTTCATTACAGTTACCGTGAACTTTTTAAAATTCACTGTTTTACCCATAAAAAATGCTAAAATGCATACTTAATTGTTATGCGCATATTTAAAATTATCGAAACTTTAATGGTAAACATAGTGAAACTAAAATGTAGTTAATTACTGTTACCATACCTTTATCGATCCCAAAAAAAACATTACAGTAATTATATTTGTCTGGGAAAAATTATAAAATGAAATTATATAAATTAAATACTATCATAATCCAAATCGGAATGGAGCCTATCATAAATCCAAACGCTCTGTATTTCGGGTATCCTATAAGAAATGTAATGCGACCAACAATAACGCAGAAATTAATAGCTGGTATAAACTGCAGTGTTTGCGATGATGTGAGGTGTGATATAAGTATTAATTGCGACACAAACGACATAATAAACTGTTCGATCGAATTTGTGAGATTATTTTTGGCGATTTCGACAATATTTTCGTGACCAGATGTGGGAACCATTTCCAGAGAGAAAACTCTTTTATAAATTACGTAATAACATGAAAATAATAACCATAGAAGTGGTAGAGTTTGCTGTTGAAACACGAAAATCACTTGTGATGTATAATCAGTCAAACTCTGTTGCGTAGTTTTGTGAAGCAATCCATAGAAATGCAATTTGTTATTAAATGCCAGATAAGTTAGTATAGCACTGAAGGTGAAAGCATATGCAAAGTAAGGACGAACTAATTTCTTGTAGGTATCCATAAATTGTTGTTCTTCGGCTGTATATTTACCATTTGATTTTACGGAATCATTTATTGCTGACATATTTAATTATATATGTATTTGTAAACAAAACTTTTTTAACATTTCAGTGGTATTACCAAAAAAAATTTCATTTAATGTATTATTGGATAATAATATTTTACTGCCTTCAAATGTACTTTTCCCATCACTGTTTATGCGCTACACCCATATGCTTTAACCCTTCTTTTAATACAGAAAATGTTAACAAAATGGGGAAAGTCACATCGAATAGCATTAGTAATATAGTATTATAGATTGCCCCTCACTTACTTTAGGGTAATTATAATATTTGATTTTACAGTTTACGTAAGAAAATATACTGATATAATGAGAAATAATTAATTTAAGCATATCTGAAACCCCAAGAAAATCAATTTTAAGATAAAGAAGTTATTAGTGCGCAAATTGGCATTGGGGTTGATTTACAGTGAAAATCAAGCAATTTAACGGTTTTTGCAAAATATATAACTGTCGTTTCAAAAAGTTTAACGATAACCAGTTACACCGCACTTACGTTTCATAATATTTAATGATATTGAAAATATGTTCAATGAATGTTTCAAAAAGTTTAACTATACAGTTATACATAACAAATAATTACCATCAGTATAACATAATTTTTACGTTAACCTGATGATTGTGGTGTTGTTACTATATTATTCGTATCGTTACTTTCCATCTCAATTGTAATTTTTTAATTAATTTAACAATTTATATATAATAGTAAAATGTAAATACATTAAACACAATGAAATAAACATGAAATATTTTGAAAACCGTGTTAAACATTATGAAATGTGATGGCGCTGTTTAAGTTTAGCGTTAAACTTTTTGAAACGATAGTTATATATTTTGCAAAAACCATTAAATTACCTGATTTTGACTGTATCTTCTCTGTAACTGAGAATGTGGTTAAAATTTAACCATTAATTTCACATTCTCTATCACTAAAATTGATAATTTGTGTTATTTTTGAAATATATTACCTTTTGTGATCAAAGAATTTAAACTGACTTTACATTAATTAATTTAGTTAATAAAAAGTTAGCTCTTTTATAACGTGTCGTTCTTGTTAATAAAATTAATTTATTAATTGCAAGTAAAAGGTAAATAATAATTTTTTTGTAAATTTAATTAATATTTTTTGCAAAATTAGTATTCATATGACTTGTAAATTAACGCGTGTAAACAAAGTTTGTCCAAATTTTTATTGATTTAAACTTAAAAAATTAATCAAAATTAATTTTAAAAGTAAATTTTTATTGTAAAAAAGTATTTTACACAAATATTTATGACCCTATTTCAACAATTTTGTTTAAATTATCTCAAGTGTTTATAAACTTGTTAGTATTTTGTCCCCAA
Source organism: Phthiracarus crinitus (assembly GCA_034698025.1). NCBI lineage: Eukaryota > Metazoa > Arthropoda > Arachnida > Sarcoptiformes > Phthiracaridae > Phthiracarus > Phthiracarus crinitus. The sequence goes on from JAQGAW010001721.1 coordinate 5,916, forward strand.
TTTACAATCACTTATAAAAATAAGTTTTGTCGCAAGACTGGAATAGTAATAATATCCGACTCGTATAAAAAATATAGATTTATTTTAGAAATTTATACAATAATTTAATTTTTAAAATATGTTAAGAAATTCTATGGCTCTTAATTTGGAACTGAATTCAAATCCTCTTCGGACCCGGTTATCGGTTCACCCTAAGCATCCATCGGTTTAGGAATCATAATGTCAGGGAAATCTGGTTCGAAATTGATATTCTGATTTTCTTTGCAGTTTGCTAAATTTTGACCAGATCTTCGATAGATTGTATTTACGATAAGAAGCTACGATTTTTTATCGTTCATTTTATCGATAAAATTAATAGTTAACGTAAAATTACTGATTTAACAGTAATTAATTTACATCCATATGTGGTATAATGTCCCCGAAATAATTTAACGAATACTTGTTTTAACGATATAACTTATTAAAAATAAAAAACTTTACGAACTTTAATAGTCAATAGATAACGCACAAATTAACCAAATATTAACATAAACAAAGAATAAAGTTTTATGCACATGTTTTTGTTTTAGTGTAATTAATTTAACAAATTATTTTATTAACGTTAAATTGTGCACTTAATTAATACAATTAATAATTGCCTTCAAACATTAAAATTAAGGTTAATAAGAGAAAATCTTTAATTTGTAACCTTAATTTATTTTTATAAGTTGATTAAACAGAGGCCACTTACCGAATTAGATCAGGGCCTCAAATAGGCTTACCTGGAGTCCGCTCCCCTTCTACATTATAGGGTTTTCTAAAAAATCCGTACCCATATGGACGAGTAAAACACATTTGTATGCCCGAACATTAACTTCACGGGCTGAACGACGCTTAATTTTTGGTTATTCTTCAATTAAAAGCGGCCTATGACATTCCTTTTTAGTAAGAGGAGGATATAACAAATCCTAAAATCTGGACCAAAATTAAGCAAATTTCACATCGAAACGCAACTTAAGTGGGCCACTATTCATCACTCTTATGGCTATAAATAACGAACAGTTCACTTCAGTGACGAAAAAAAGTTCAATTTAGATGGCCCCGATAACTGTTAATTCTATGCCTAACTGCACGACATTAGGAAAGAGCCACAATATTTTTTTAGAAGCGCTATGGGCGGTGGTTTGGTTATTATATGGTCGGGGTTCGGTTTCAATGGTAAAAACGAAATTATATTCCTGTATGGTATCAAGATTACGTAAAAGTATTGGACTCAACACTTTTACGGTTTTTCGAAAGACTTTTCGGACAATAGTATATCTTTCAATAGGACTACGCTTCTATCCACGCGTCCCGTTTTACCCGATAATTGTTTTCTTCCAAAAAGATTCTAGTTTTAGACTGGCCAGCTAATAGTCCAGACCTAAACCCTATTGAAAACCTTTGGTGGTCATTGGTGCGTCTCGTATACGCTAATGGCCGATAATTCCATTCGGTTTCGGAATTACTTTAGGCGATTCTCGAGCGTTGGGAGAAAATTCCGGAAACCTAAGTAAAAAGCTTAAATGACTCTGTGAGTTAGCGATTAGCTAAGGTTTTATTCATAAACCGTAATTTTACGGAATATTAGGGGTAAATTTAGGGTTTGCTTTTAAAATTCGTTAATTCATTTCGTTATGTCAAATTACATTTAAGCCGAATTAACCAAAAAACTTTGTCAAAAATATTTCTTTTTATTCTTTTTAGAAAAATATAATTGCAATCATTAATGTAATAATCCATATTATTTTTATAAATTTATGTTTACTAAAAAACTTTTAATAACTAAAAAACTAATATTCGTTAATTTCATTCCCTGGCCGTAGCAATTGAATCATATATTCTCAGATATTAACAAGAGGCTTATCCACTCGATTCCTATTTTAAATAAAATGACGTGTTTCATATTAATTTATATCAATATGTATAATAAGCATTTAATCAGAAATTCTTAGTTAATAATTAGTAGCATAGATGTTGTAAGACTAATATGACACTAAGCCTAAGCCAAATCATAAGTGTAAACTTTCATCTTTAGGTCATTAGCTTTAAGATTTCACATTTTATAATCCTCAATGAATAATATTAGTCCAATTCTCTAATATATTTTAATCTTAAATCAAATCATTGTAGAAATTTAAAATTATAAAATTAATAATCATTAAGAAAATATTCTAAATATTCAATAGGTGTACAATTTTTAAAAATATTTTTCAATAATATTTAAGTTATAGCTTTTGAAAATATTAAATAAAATTTAATTTTCATGGCAAGACTAGGTTGCCATGCAATTGTCAAACTCGAAACTCGAAACTGAAAACATTTATTTTATGCGAAATAACATACTAAAAGGCGAACGATTAGTTCAAATACCTTTCGGTGAGTTTTTCGTTAGATTTGGCATTCGACGAAGTATTGGCGCTCGCGTTAAAATGAAATTTGTTTAATCATAAATTAAATCTTCATTACTTCTAATTACCTTTTATAAATCTTCTAATTACTAACTAAATAGATTACTATAATAGTAAAATTAAAAATAATACAAAGTATCTTTCAAATTGCAATGCAATCATTTTATTAATCTTATCGCAGAGTGTGTTGTATTTTTTTTTGTTTAAATATCAATAGTTTTATCAATTAAAACGCCTATTGTATATAATATTTGCTTCAAACAATTATTTCAAGTACTTTATGTTTGATGTATTATTAAGTGTCATCTTAATTATATTAAAATAAAAACCTAAAATAAGTATTCCAAAATGGGTTATGATTTAATTCGTTTTACTTCAGAAGTGGATGAAGATTTAATATGTCCGATATGTGCTATGGTTTTGGAAAATGGTGTGCAAACGCAACAATGCGGACACACATTCTGCGATAAATGTATAAAAGATTGGCTTAATGTTAATAAAATATGTCCGTTTGATAGAAAGAAATTAGATTTTGACGAATTAATTCCAATCCAATTAGTATTAAAAAATCGTTTATTCAAATTAGAGATAATTTGCGATTTCGGTAAGATTTAAAAGTTATATATTTTAAGAATTTTAAAATTTAAGAATTACTAGCAATACCCAAAAAAATTAAACGAAAACAGAGAATTGATGTACAGCGCAAGGATGTATTAATCAAATAAAACAATAGAACATATAACGAATAATTATAATTATTTGAAATCCTATCTCTATTATCTAATTTAAATCATGTAATTTTCTCTCTTTTTTAATTAGACGGTTTTGTTTTTTATGAATGATAGCTTTATTTATTAACATTAAAGTTGTTCAGGGTCTGTTAAACAGTCGGTTAATCAGGTTGGGTTTCTTATCAGGTCGGGTAAGTTTGATATTTAAGTTATTCGTTTCGGTTCGGTTAAACCCAATTCATTTTACACTAATAATATTGTACATTAATAACGTTATATTTGTTAGAAATAGCTGAATTAAATAAATAATAATTGCAATTATAATTAATGGATTTATGATTTATGGATTATATTATATGATTTCTACTCACTAAATAGTTTTATACCTGTTTATGGGGTTTTCGGTTAACCGACGGTTCGGTTCGGTTCGGTAATATTGCAAAACCATATCTCTCGGGTCAGTTCTATTAAAATCTTTGTTTTGTCTCGGATTACAATTTAACTTACTGAGAACAGCTTTACTAAACTTAGAAAAATTAAAATTATAAGGCTAAAATATGGAAAATTTTATAAAGAATCAATATAACCCATTCATTTCTAAACATCGATGAAGTATAGCATAATTAACTAAGTAATTGTTTAGAATTGTTAAGTTTTTCGACTTTTAATGTTATAAATAAGATGTGAAAAACCCGGACTAAAAAGTAGCAAAACCGAACTGGAAATTGGAAAAATAAAAACTTATTTTAAAAGCTATATTTTTAGAATAGGAAGACATTTGTTTATTAATTAATGTAAATATTCGCACACCAAAATTTTTGCAATATTTTAGCTTTAATTTGATATAATAGTTATGATTATTAGGTTTTTATTAAAAAATTTTAACTGTGTAATTTAAAAAAACACTCTATTGTTTTAAACGGGTGAATGAAAATATTGGAGGGTTTATAAACGATGAATAAATAGTGTTCAATTGATGGGAGCGAAGCGACGGGTTTCTCTAGAAAAAGTTCGTTTAAAAACAATGAGAAATTTCTAGCTCATTTAATGATATGCTTATTAAAATTTATTCCGTGCGTAGCACGGGTTCATTCTAGTTAAATATTAAATGTATAATGAATAATATGATAACTTTAACATAATATTCGAATCTTTTTCTCACTTAAACTAATATCTGGATTTTAATTATCACTTAAACTATTATCCAATTAAATTGTAAGGATTATTTAATAATATTTATACTTTTATTAAAATATTAAAAATTTGTAACATTTATTTAAAATGATCAGACCTTAGAAAAAAATCATTATAAAACACTTTATAATAAAAATTATCGATCTAAAACTTGATCTTTGTTTAATTTAGTGATAATTAAAATCCAGATATTAGTTTAAGTGAGAAAAAGATCGGTATTATAAATACCCAATAATGCCATAACATAATTGATGCCTTAAAACACCATAAAAATCCTATTCCTGTCTATAAGTAAATTATATTAATTATTATGGTGTGAAGCTTTTTAGCACATTATCTGTAAATAAATAAATTATTTTCCAAAAAAATTAATATTTTGAATCAATTATATGTTTATAATTTGAATCAATTACTCAAAAACATTTTGTTAGAGAGAAAGTTTTTAAAAGCACCAAATAAACATCATGTTATAAAAATTATAATCAAGTAATTTTAGTTAAAATTATTTTTAAATTACGTAAAACGATCATAAGAATACATTCGAATTAAGTATGTAATCGATAATATTATTTTCGAGACATTTCCACTAATTTCAAGAAAAAAATCGTAATAATCGATAAAATCTATAATATAAATGAAATAAGTAAAAGTTAAACGAATATTTAAAAAAAAAATTTTTCTAAAATTAATTGAAAATTATGTTTGAATACTTCATAAAAGCGAAAATAATTAATAATGAATAGTTTCCAGCAGTAAAATCCAACTCTCTTTTGACTCAAACTTTCCATAAATACTGATAACTATTATTTTATATAATAATATAAAATAAAATTTTCATATCATTATTTATATCAAATTTATTACCTTTAGTCTCATTTTTGTGTTAATTCTACTTTTTATATTGCGTGAATATAATTTTAAAATCAATTCATAAAATTTGTCAGTTTTGTGAGCCAAAGATGAAGCAGTATTCATAAAACCGATTAAGATTAAGCAAGGAATTACTGTTCCGTAGATAAATATGAACCGAACTAAAGATATTAAATTACCAAACAATACGCTATACAGTATAAGACATATCATAGTAGAGAATAACAAATAGAGCCAAAACGCAAACTTTGCCCAATAATTGTCATTATAATTCTTGATTTCATTATAAAATGATTGAATCGAATTAATAAGCTTTGGAATTAATTTATTGTTTAAAACAATTAAATATTTATATTTCTTATCTATTTCACGATAAATTTCCATGATTTTTAATTTTAAGTAAAAGCAAATCAAATAAAAATAAGTGATTTGCCAAACAATAAAACTAAAATAACAACACGCGCAATAAGTAAATAGTAAACTCCATGGAAATGCATATAAAATTAGTTGTTCTAAAGAACAATTCATAGCAATTGGAACCATTGTAACAAAAAATCCAAAAATTGTGAATATATAAGTAGTATTGAAGCCAATAAGTTTGAATAAAAATCGCGATTTATTCAAAAGTTTTTGAATATTTTCCTGTTTATTGAGACCAATAGATTGTGGCGAAACAAATCCAGCCATCATTTCAAATACTTTCATATAATTTGGATAAATATCATGTTTGTAATTCCAGTAATGAATTGCTTGAGAGATAATTGAAACAAAATAAACTAATATTAGACACATATTATACTGATAACGAATTTTGAAAAAATAAGAGAAGTCTCCGATTTTGATAAAGAAATCTTTGTTCTCCGTATTAGTTAAGATAGAAACGAAACTTCGAACGCTTTGAATGATGAAACACATTAGTATTAGAATAGGATTAAAATAAAATCGTCTTCTTTTAGTATTTCCAATCATAAACTGCCACAATCCTATCTCATAGAAGTGATTTCCAGCATTTTCTATGATCATATTCGAAGGCAATGGTTCATTCGTCTCGATATTTTGCATATTTTAATTATGAAAATTTACTGAAAAATAAATTTATGCAATTATTTTTCTGAAAATATTACAATTGATTTCTTTTAAAACCATAAAAGTTTTGGGGTAACTTTATTTATTTTAAGTTTAAAGTGGAAATATGAACATAACTTTTAAAAAATTATAAAATGAGTATTTTTGTTCAATTATCGAATGATATCGATTTAAATAAACATTAAATGTCATATCAAAATGTCATATTGTAATATATTTAAGTACATATTTTAGACTAAACACAAAATACATAGCTTAAATTAAAATAAAAATAATTTAATAGTCTTTTTCGCAACGTTTTCTTTATATATTATTTATATTAATAATGATTTTTTCCAAAAAAATTAATTTTCTCTTTTTTGGTTTGAAATTTCATATTGAAATTTGGAAGATAAACTAAAAAACAAAATCTTTTTCAAGGTAAACTATTTGATTATATTTTATAAGAAAATTATTTAGATATATGTTTTTATACTATAATTGCGAAAAATAAAACTTTATAAAATTTATTATTTCAACATTTTTCAAATAAACATATAAATAAGTTACACAATAATTTTAGTATAAAACTGAAAATTACTATATTACTTTAGAATAATAGCATTATTGCCAAAAATATTATTACTTTTATCATTTTTTATTAAAATTGTTATTACTTAATGATTTCAAATGTAATAAATTTCTATTTTAGATATACTATTATGTATACTTTTTATAAATTATTAACACAAAATATAAAATTAAAACATTTAGAAATTAATATATTGAATGGTAACATTAATTCCAATGGGTGGGTCGGGCGGAGTCGTGTTGGGTCAGTGGTTATTTGGAGGTGTGGTTTTTATATTTTAATTTCAATCCACTTTTCCAGACGTAGTCGGTCTAAAACTTTATTTTTTTGATTCTCTAAATATCATGTTGCGTGCTGTTCGTGTGATTACGCGAAGTCACACGAACAAGGGATGAATGGCACACGATTTGATCGCTATTAGGGATAACAAAACCGAATCGAGTGACGACTGAAATACGTGCTATAACTAGACAATCAATTGAATTAAAACTCAAACGAGTCAATGACAATTTGCTTATATCACAGATCAAACTAATAATTAGAATATTACTTGTTTCGTGACTGAATTAGTTTAATATTAATTGAATAAAATTACCACTTGTTTCGTGTAAAATAATTGCGTTTCAATATCAGTACAAAAAACGTGCGACCTATAAGTCTTATAAGTAAAACGCAACAAACGTTAATACATAAGAAAACCTAATTATCAATTGAAAAACAATAATTAAGAGTTTAAACTAAAACATGTAAAATCTAATGATTATTAATGCACATCACATTTGAGTAACAAAGAATACATGTTAATAGGAAAAATTTGACTAATAAGAAAAAATAATAATTATAAACAAGAGTTTGAGCCTTATAGCGTGAGTTGGGTGTTTGGCGCACAACAAACATTTTATTATACTAGATACACGCTATGTTTTGCCGCTAATCATGTATGACACCCCGAAAAGTGCAATTATCCCAATAAATACTATCCCTTATTTTGTCCGACCCCTTAATTAGTGCGATCACTCCTGTTAGATCAAATCTATAAGTGCGATGCGTAATTATGTCTTACATCTGTATTTCTTTCATAACCATTGTTACCCAGAATCTAAACCTCTTGGTTTAGTCAGATCCATATAATCTCAATTTTTTAGGGGGCAGAACTCATAGGATTTGAACGACAATATTTGTGACTTTCGGACCAATGATTTTATCCAAAAAAATGTTTTTTTAATTTTTCTGTAAAAAAGCTGCTTAAACCACGCCCTTTTAAAAAACTTGATTAATTTTATGGGGTAACAAAAACTCACCTGTTTTGATGCACATATTTTTTTTGCATTTCACCAAAATTTTCTATTTTTTCTGGTCTTTGAATTTTAAAAATTTTTGGTGAGGGGGTCAACTTTTCCGATATTCTAGGGGGATCAACCCTGGTCATGGACCCCCTCAGGGTAACTATGTTCATAATAAAAAGTTTTGAGATCCATTGTTTTTTACGTGATTTATATTAGTAAGCATAAAACCTAAGAACATGTGCTTTTTTAACATGGATATTATTATATACAGGGCAAATGAACATTTCTTTCACACAAACTTACACTTTCAAAATTAATAATAGATAAGTGCATTTAAACACATAGAATAACATTGAAGCGCATTAAATCGCCGCACAAGATGTTAAAGAGCATCAGACAAAACGAGACTCTATCAACCCTGAATCCTACCCAAACGTGCCCTGACCCGACACGCCTGAAACATAGCGTAACCCACCCATAACCAAACAAAACCAATCTGGACCCCATCCCGAAACAAGCGGATCCAATCCTGACTCACATGGATTCCATCATTACCCACTCTTACACCATCTCAACCCACCAGGACAACATTCCTACTGTCCCTGACCTCGTATAATATAGTAATAAGAATGAGACACAAAAGCTATTAAATTATTTAAAGAAATATAAAAACACATCTATTAAGTTGCATTAAATTTTTATTGAATTTTAAATAATAAATGTACAAAACATAAACAACTTTTCTTTCAAAAATTTATGTTATCAAAAAAATTTCAAATTGTAAAACAAAGAATAAGGATTATTAGAAATAATAATCATTAATATTTTATAGAAAAAATTTTTCAAAAAAATATAATAATTTTTAAATTCGAAAAATTATTAATATTTCATAACATTCTTTCAATAATTTTTTCAATTTACCCATAAATTTTGTTTAAAACAAAGATCAGAAAAAATGCGTAAAAGTTGATTAAATAGTAATTTTAACTGTATTTTTATTTTTCAAATAATTCAAAGAGGCATCGATAACAGCGGGCGCATCATTACAGAAACCAGTTGCACCGAACATATATCTCCAGTTTAATATCCCAACATAACCATTATTAAAAGCCCACTTAACGTTTGTAAGTGCGTCTGGATTTAAGCTACAGTTTGCAGATGCGATTCCAATCATTACAGGTTTGCCTAATTTATAATCACCAGCTTTTTTACGTAAAGGACTCCAATAATAATCGTCACCACCAAATGCTAGTGCATCGTAACTCACAACGTCTAAAACCCCTTTATTCTTTCCACCAGCAGATATCAAACACTTATTCTGCCAATAATAGTAACACCAATCGCAAAATCTCGAGCCTTCCTCTTCTTTAGTTGTTACTGTTAACAGTACTTTAGGGTCAATAGATTTAATTGCAGCAACATTTCTATTAATAAAACTCTGCATTTGTCTCATTGTAAAGTTATTATTAGTCCATGTGGTGAATTGATGGAATAAATTCTGGGTATCATAACACTTATTGTTATCTACTATATTACTCGCAACAGATCCTTGTGGATCACTGATTATATCATACATTGCTAATGCTTTTTTAGATTTCATACTATTTAGGAAAGGTTTTAGCACTTTGTCGATGTAACGGATTTGTTTGTTTGGGTCTTTAAATAGATTTTGGGCATTAGTCGATGAATAATTGTTAGCATCAGACCATAGAGTAATTATAACAAAAATATTGTTTCTCTTCGCTGCATCTAAAAACTGACTCATCTCTTGTATCAACGATGCAGTGTCAGCACCAGTAGCATACCCTCCACTATCCAACTGAGGAGACATATTTCCGGACCCAAAAAGCATTACCTTAACAGCATTACCTCCAGCATCAGATATTTCTTTTAAATACGATTCAAACATTGATTTTACTCCATTATAATTTCCATTACCAAAATCCTGACCCAACGTATTAAATAGAAGATTTACTCCCGAAAGAAAAACCATACGATTTTTGAAAAATAGTTTTCCATTTTTTACGTATAAAAACCCCGATTCTTTTAACATAAATTTATGCATAATTAATCTCATTTAGTTTATACATTAATAACCATACTTTGATTTATTGTGTTGACATTGTTGTTGTTGTTATTGTTATTTCTGGAATTTTGGTTTATTCTATTTAATTGTTTTAGATTAATACCACCTATTTATTAAATTCAATAAAAAGCTTAAATTTTTTTAAAATTATTTTTACATGCCTTTTGTTATTTTTGGTTTTTGACAATTCACTATTAAAAGAACGATAAGAAATATTATTACGAACGAAAATAGTGTTGAAAATAATTTACTAGACATAACGAACAATTGCTTCGTTAAAGACTGAGTCATTTACTTTGTTTCAAATCAAATTTTAGTATTATTTTTGTTGTTTTCAAAAAATTACTTTATAATATCACATGTTTGATAATTAAACATAACGTATTTTATTTTAATTGAAATAATGTTGAAAAGATTTTTCCGGAATCGATTTCATGACAATAAAGTTAATTGTTATTTAATCGAACAATAATTATTTTTTTATTTCAAAAACAAGATCGTTTCGGCCGTAATATCTGACTGCATTTTTTAGATTAGGAATTTTTTTATTCCCTGGTTCTCTTCAATTCGCTCCATTTATTTTGTTAAGTTTAGTTTAATAGTAGTATTCTAAAATCCTTAGAGGGCTTCTTAATTTAACATATCGGCCTGTTTTGCGTTTATATATCTTATAAATGTTTATTTTATATTAATTAATTATACCCTATCGATTTGTTTTTATGTATTGTTTATAATGTTTACACAATGTGTTTGACGGGTATTTACTTGATGACAGAGAAGTCGTTTAATTTAGTAATAGTAATAAGATTCAAAAATAAAGCGGAATAAATGACCTCAAAATAGACGATATTTAAGAGATATTTGTATTTTTATATTATTTTGTGATTTATTTTAAATTTTTGAAGCAATTTTTACATATTTTGCGCTAACTTTGTCCAAATATTGGATTTGACATGTCTGTCTGTCCGCCTGTCTGCCTGTTTTATATTTATTAAGGGCTTTTTAATTTATATTTATTTTGAAGATAGGAGTCTTTTTTGAAAAAATATACTAAAAGTGAACAAAAAATGGTAATAAATGTTATAAAAAGAGTTTTAAAATGACAAATAATACCTAAAAATGGACTAAAAGTAGATTAAAATAGTCAATAATGGCTTTAAAAACTATTAAGTAATGATAACAAAAGGATAAAAATGAATCAAATTTTGTTTATAATAACATAATTAAAACTATTTCGAGTTAAAACCAATCACAAGTGTATATTCGCTTATATAATACTTTTGAGTGTCCGATTAACAAAACATTAAGGTGATGTTGACTCGACGATAGCTAAAACACAACTGAACCAAAAATCTTAAAACACGTTCTAAAGTACTGTTTACAACAATACAAAAGGCATACAACATTCCAACGCACCAAACAGTAGTCACACAGAACGACAGAAGTTGAAAAAATTTCACTTAAAATCTAATGAAATTTAATCTTATTTAATATTTTATTATTAATTCTCAACAATTTTATTAAAACGTATTATTTTACGATAACAAAAATGTTATTTGATAGTGAATCTAAGGATATCGTTATTTTTGATCGCATTCATAGCACTGTCAC
>JAQGAW010001722.1:0-17773 GCA_034698025.1 Phthiracarus crinitus
AAGAGCGAATGAGACTGCAGTTTATTGGGGGAGAAATTGACTATACGCCTCTTTCTCCTTTGATCGCGTCATGACTGCTCTCTAGTGTATTCAAAATTAACTTTTTCCAATAACTAAAATAATATACTTTTCAACTCAATTAAAAAGTTTGTGTTTGTTTTAATAAATATTTTAAAAATAGACATCTGTTTAATTATATAAAATGATTTGAATAATTTTGATGATTATCGTCAATGGTATCGATTCTGAGCATATTCTGTAGTATATCACTAGCGCTACTATTTCTACTATGAATATTATTACGATCTTCGGTTCGAGTAGAAACAAGAATAGGAAATGGAGTAACAGATGATTGATTGATTGGTCCCACTAATAGTTGATTATTCAGATTATCAGTGGAAGAGTTAGCAGAAGAGTTTCTACTGCCGAGCGATGGCAGAGATATCGATGACGCAGAAGCAGACGCGACAAATGGATTGGGTTTACGCGTTGCTTGTAATTGTTGACTGCTATGACTGCTCACACCTTCAATGCTTGACGAGTTGAGCAAAGATCTGCTTAAATCGCGTGTAATCTCTTTCGTTACATCACTTGTATGCGTTTGATTACGTTTCGATTCGTTTTGTAGGAATTGCACGAATTGTTGCGATAGTGATTCACCGGTTGTCTCACTGCTACCACTGAAGAATGGAAGCCAATTGCCTGATGAAATATAATATAATAGTTAAACTATCGTTAGGGGAACTCTAAGAGTGCACAAAATTTTTAGAGTTAGAGTTCAGTGCAATCAATGTAAATATTGCAGCCAATAATAGTGAACGCGTCATTTTTAAATCGTTCAAAGCAAACAAAAACAACGTAATAAAAATAATCTATTATCTTCTTCTGCCACAATTTGCCATTCTTGAACCGTTCAACCGATTTGCTTAAGAATTGGGTCAATTAATTCCTCTATTTCTAAACTTTCAAACGACATATATATTGTTATCTGATCCAATGGTTTTATATTTAATTCAGTTGGGATCAATTGGATCAGTTAACAATATATACATCGTTTGAAAGCTTAAATAACATTCACGTAGTTCTAAGTTAATTTTTCTTAAATATCCTTTCCTTAATAATAACTATAAAATTGTTTATTTTTGTTTTTAATGTATAATATTTGTCAGATATTAAATAGTTTTTAATTTTCATATAATTAATAATATAAAAGAATATAAAAGCATAAAAGGCATACTTTGAGCTTTTGGAAAAAAAATGCAAATATTCTTTTGCACATTTCTTTGTTTAAATAAATTAATAATATTTATTTGTTTAAATTTGATATCTAATGCATTTATATTTAAAATAATTAAAAAAATAGTTTATTAATTTATATAAAAATATAAAAGAATTTTTTGAAAATATTTAAGAATTTTTATGAGAATATTTTGAATATTTTTGCGAATAAATATTCGGATATTTTGAAAATTTCGCAAATAAAAATAAGATTTTTAATCATTATCTTACTTATAATGATTTATATTTGATAATTAAATTGAATAAAATAAAATTAGTATTGAATTGGGCTTCGATGAAATAATTGGAGTTGGAATTCAAAATTAAATTCTTCGTGGAGTTATAGTGGAGTTGGAAACAGTTTTAGATTTGTGTTTGGAGTCGTTCTGGAGTTGGTTTGAGTAAATATTTTTGTAGATTTGTATCTCTAATGCATATCATTTTATAAAAAGTCGAATCACATAAAATAGAATCAATGGAGTCGTTTAAATTCCATTTATTAAACTTTTTTCAATATTTTTTAACTATTAATGCTATTTTGATAATTTAACTCAGTTTTCTTATAATTGAAAAATTGTCTCTTAAATCCAATGAGTTTTTTGTAATAAACTTAAAAATATGAACAAACAACAAATTTATTTTAACATATTTTTTTAAAAAAAAGCTTTTAAATTTATTTGCTGAAAAGATGCCAAAGTATACCGTAGTTTACTAAAAGATTAAAAAGTTGGAAAAAAGTGATTGCGATACAATTTCTTTGTTGAAAATTTTAATTATTCTTTTAAAAGCAAGTTTAATAAAATTTAAAATCTTTACTGTAATACATTAAAATTAAGCGTACTTTAGTATTAACTATGAAAGTTGGATATAGCCGTAAAAAGTAGTATCAAAACTTTGAACGACAATTTAACCGAATAATTTGAGAAAATTAAAAATATTTATTTGTATACCACTCAATATCGATATACGGTATTGTAGGCTTCAAAGCTTACATTGAATTGGAAAAAATGTTAAAAGCCATAAAACACATGTCAGCGATATACTAATGAATTCTTAAGTGAATACTATAATTTATAAACTAAAGCAAAATAGTTATTAAATTTTATGTAAAATTCCGTACTTTAATAATGAATTCGAATTTTAGCATTACTACATTTGCTTCAAAATTACTGTTTGGTACACACAGTGTAAATCATAAATACGAACAAGAAATTAATTTTTTAATGCCAATTGAAATCATTTTAAGCAAAATTTTACAGGAGTTATACATATAGAAGTTATACTTATACGGAGTGATTAATAATATACGAAGTTATTGTTTGTTTTGTTTGTTGTGCTTTCGCTAATCTATTACTTCTCTTCGCACCATTCATTTTCTTTGCGCACCTGTTCTTCCTCTTGAGGATTAAAATCATTTTTAATGTTAAACGTCTTCCGTATCTCTTCGGGTGTCTTCCCTTTAATCATATTCGCCACTGTTTTACACGTCACGTCAAGCAAACCTTAACCAAATCCAAATGAAATGCGTTATTATCATACAATTTGAATAAAATAGGTTACCCTTGATATCAAGATAGTTAGCGGCGAGAATGAGCTCAAACAGAGTTCCCTGATCGACCTTCAAGAAGTCTGCGTCCCACGAACTGATGTCATCGGTTCGCTTCTCTTTGTTCTCGTCGTCGTCAGGCGTCGGCGGATCGTCCTTATGATACGTCGCCCAATGTATCACTTTCTTCAGTATTGTCGAGTTAACGTTAGGCAATGGCACCACTTCTTCGTCGTCCTCATCCATACCCAAATCCTCGAGCATTGTCTTTATAGTGACCGACAGTTTCGCGATCTCGACGTCGACATCGAATACCTCGCCATCGCTGCTCTGAAGTTTAATATTTGGCATTTCAGTTGATATTTTATTACAGTTTAAACGATTAACGAATATCTTTCGATTAATTATTGTTTAATTTTGAACGCAATAATATCGATGGAAACAATGGCTGAATTGATAAAAACAGCTTTTAAAACACAGAAAGAGATGAGAGTATCGAAGCAGTCAAAAACGCAATTATCAATTCACTCGATAAATATGAACATAAATAATGTCATTTAATATGATTTCAAACGATGCCATCTTTAAAACCGTTATTTTTTAAATTATTAATTAGATTTAGAAAACTCTTTAGTAAATTAATTCATATTTTTTTATTTGCCAAGTTTTATCGATTTTTTTGGTGTGGTTTTCTTTTACAGATCTGTTTAATTTGGTAAATGTTTTTTTTGGGTTGAATTTAAACCCGTTTACTTGCGCTTTACTTTATATGCAAAATACGCTCGTTTTTTATTTCGCGATATTTGTCACATAATTGTGCAAATTTTAACTGCTATTTGGCTAGAAATAATAAATTATAAAATTTATTTATTTTTGGAATAATAAATTTAAAAATTATTTATTTAAATGTTTTAATGTTTATTGCATGAGAAATAACCAACAAAAAAGTTTTTATTAATAAAATGTCGTGTCATAATAAATATTCATGAAATTCAGCGTAAAAATAAGCCATAAAAATATTAAATTTATTATTCAAACTTTAAAACATTTTAAATTCAAATGAAATTTCAATTTTTTTCGGTCTTTTATGCAATATTTACTGACTAAAAGTTAAAAAACATTTTGTTAGCATTGAAAAATGCATTAATCTATTCAATTACATATGTTCCAAAATTTATGTTATAAAATTCTAGATTATGGTTGAATTTTTATAAATGACCTTAATTTTTTGTTTGAAACCTTGACTTAATATTAGAGATTGGCCTAATATTGGCTAACGATTTTAGATTTGTCTATGATTTTTTATAATGGAATATAGCCAAGATTTTATTTAGCTCTCTTTTTCACAAAAAGACAAACTTACTGATTTGACAAAATCTGTCCGTACAGTTTAATGTCTTTTATATATATCAAAAGATCTACTATTTTTTATATAAATAGCTAAATTTACCTATGAATGTGTCGTCTTGTTTTATTAATCATATTTTAACACTCTTACGTATAGGCGTTCAGGTCCGAGTCTTTCATGGATCTATAATAGATTTTTAGGACAAGACCTCAATGAAAAGACTCTGTTCCGTACCTCTGACCTCATACTAGATAATGCCTGTATTACTCCATAATCATGTTATTTATTTTATTGAATAATAAAAATCTAAAAATTATATTTAAAAAATTTTTAAAATAAAGTTTTAACTTACTTAAAACTGAAGTACAATCATAATTAAAAATACAATTATAACAAAAATATTTTTAAAAAAAAATCTGGTACTCATCTAAATTCGCAAACTTATGCATAAATTTAATAATCGATATTTTAATACTTATAAATAAATTTAAAAAAATGTTAAAATAGTCAAGAATTTTAAAATTGCGGTTAAAATATTAATTCCAAAATGTAATTAAATAAGATCATAAAAATTTTTACAATTCAAAATGTTGACACTTTATATTTTTTATAGAAAACTTTGAACATCTAACTAAGAAAATTTATCTAATTTAGAAAATTCAAAAAATTTAAAAACTATGGATTTTTTTACTCTGAACTAAAAATTTAAAAATATTTAAAAACTATTTTTTATATGTACTTAATTCAATATTAAATAGTTTGAGTCACATGTTGGACACGCTTATGCCTATTTACTAGTAATTAAAAGTTTAATTCAATTACGCACCACTTAAAACTGTAATGAAAATTTAAAATTAACTAAAGTAATAGAACAAAATGAATGATAGTAGGGGTTATATTAACGAGTTTGCTGCACACGTTAAAAATGTAGTGGTATTTCGTTTAATTTTCATTATAATTTTTTTGTAATTTTTTCAATAATTTGATAATAGTCTATAAACAGGAAAAAGTTTACAATTTAATAATTAAGCTGTAATCTAAGGAAATAATTTTGATTCTAATATTCTGCAGCTATTATATTAAAATTCATTTATAACACAAACATCGTTATTGTTAAAACTAATATTTTTAAAGGTAAAGAGTAAAAATTAATTTATTTAAAAATTTGTTATGGTATTGATATTCTTACATCATTATTATCATATATACATAAAATCAAAATAGTGTTTATGAAACCCTTAATAGGCTTCTACCCTGGGGTTCCACAACCAATGATATAACTATATCAATTGAATCAGGCCGTATGAGGATTCCAAGAATGGTATTGAGATGTATAGACCACACTGTGGGTGTTGAGGTGGAAAAACCCTAGATTTAGACCGCTGATACCTAAACCACTGATCTCATTTCATTAAGATGACACATGTGTAAAATATGAGATCAATCGATACGGAATGGTTAACTGCTTTGGGATTAGGGTTGAGAGAAAGTTCTTAATTATTGGGAGCCGTAGGATTGCTTGGGTTTGAAGTTAAAGGGTAAATAGAGGAGTTTGAAGTTGGAAGTCATTTAGCGAAGGAAAGGGAAAGTTTCAAAGGAAAGAGTCAAATTCTACGGAAGGTATTTTAAAAAAGAAATAGGTTATGTGATGGTGCAACGAGAGGGTGAAGTAGTTAAATGATAGTGAATAAATAGAAACGGAATGTGATTCATATAAAGACGGAAATAATTGGTTATGTACGGTCGTTATAGGAGACGGAAAACAACATACAGGCTTTTAATTAAGTCTTATCATGTAATTTTATAATCGTGAATTCGTTTTTGGTCATATCTGGACTTCTCAAGTCTGGAAACTTGAACACAATTCTAATAAAGCATCAAATTATAATGAGAATAATTAAATCCAAGGCACCATTTTAATCTGCTTTCTAAGAAATTTTACTCTATTATTCAAAATTTTAGTAATTTATTTTAAATTTACGCCAATTAATAAAAAATAACTTATAAAAGAACTATCAGCGATACGAGTTTTATAATAAAGAATTCAAAACAATAACAACGCGACATAACACTCGCCGACTCGAACAGGGAGTACTTAATAATGAATTGATTTGATGTGGAATTAACTTTGTGGCCGCCAAACACATCAATGATACACCACATCATGTATTTGCCGCCAGAACTCAATTATCGGACAGAATTACTGCTGATGGTTACGAAAACATTACCATTTGTTTGGATTGTATTTAATGCCTTATAATACAATTCTTATTATTACTCAAATCGCTAACATTTTTCGATAAAACGACTCAGCATTAGATTACAATTTTGGATTTTTTATGGCAGTTTCAAACCGATATTTCGATTTCTATTTTAATCACGCAAACCTTCTGTTAAGAAACTTCATTCAAACTAATGATTCCGTAAGAGTTTTGGAAGCGGTTTCGATAAGAAATGGAGGTTTAATTACGTATAGCTTCGTAATTTGGATTAAACACTGGACAGCAATATCGACACAAATTCGAATAAGAAGCGTCGCTTATATGGCATTCACTTCTAGACGCAATTAGTTTATTTGATTTTGATTTATTGAGATGAGTTACGAACACAACAATGATTGTAAGACACATCGATCCAAACGTAGGAACAGAAAAAGACGGAACTCATGAAGAGAGAATCAGATCAATGGATTTTAAACAAGAAAAGTGGCTAAAAGGCTATTCAAGGATAGCGATGACCGTTGCACATATGGCACACAATCAAGATTTATTGTTTTATCTTTTTATTACCTCAACCGTCCAAAAATTCAAACTTTTAAACACTGACCATTGGAGAAAGAACACGAGCTCAAAAGGAATGGTATATCTAAGGCGAAAGACAGCGATGATGGAGAGATTCCAGTTAGGAGTCTACTGGTCAAGACGTGCGAAAGTTTGGAGAGTTTTCGGACTTATTATTTCGAATATTTTGTGTTTTATTTTTTATTAATAATTTAACTTACGATTTTGTTACTATAATTAGTAGAGTCAGCGATTCGTTCTATTAATTAACAGTATTTAAAAGTCAGCGATTATTTAGATATTTTGTACTCAATTTATTTGGTAATTACCTCATAAGTGCCATTTTATTGTAACGAAGTTTAATACATTTATATTTTTGTACGCTTTTATCAATAAAACTTACTAACCGAACCATAATGTGTCTATTTGTTTGGTTGGTTCACGGATACTGAGCGGGAAACCACCAATAAAGCCATTATCCCTTTTGCCAGTTTACATGGATGTTTTGGGGGTTAACTTTTCGTATCAAAAATAAGATATGTGGCGCATTTACATCATTACACGCCATAAACATTGTATCTGAAGCTTCTTTTGCTGTTATCGACACCACTGAAGAAAAAATGGTATTTTTTCGATATTTTCACCGAATAATAAATCCTATTGAAAGAAAGGAGATAATGATGTGGATTATGGCATAAAACTCACACCAATTCGAAGAAAAACCTGACGAAAGGAAACTTCGATGGCTTAGTTTGCGATTTTATGCAAAACTCGTGAATTATTATTTTTTTATTAAACGTCTGACTCAAAGACATCCTGAATTTATGTTATACATAATTCCGCAAATGCTATTGAATCACATCAATTGTTTCGCACGCATTCCGCGATTGGAACAGAATTTAGGGGTTTTTGGCAGATTTTTAACTCCATCGAAGAATGAATTACATGCAGCGATAAATGAATATTTGCGAAATTCGCAATCAGCTTATCTTCGTATTGAATTGGAAAGATATTTCGCATTACACGAGAAAAGAAGAGGTTTATTTAAAGTCACGATTTCGCCACAAATATTTTATCTGAATTTCGAGAAAACGAATAAAAGCTTTGGCTGTAATCGCCTTAAACTGGATTTGATTTGATTATAATGACAAATTAATCGTATTTTTAAACATTTTATTAACAATTTTATTCATTACATTTTGTTTAAAATTATTTTTCTGGAATCTTTGTTTTTGGTGAGACTTCGTCTGGAGAGGAGTAGTGTTACCTGCAAAGAGCCATAAACACTTAAAATTACTTTAATAAGTTTCTAAAAACATTATTTCGTTTACGTTTTCTATGTATTATTAATTTCGTACGCATTCTCTTAACATATGTTCAACTGTGCAGTCGATTATTATTTTGTTTTACTAAATAAATGATTTTCATTTAATATTCAATTTGTTTAATTCTTTATTCAAACACTTAGCGATTAATTTACCTTAATTTACGTGCGTAAGAGTCAGAACAGTTGTTCTTTGGCCTATGCATGTAACATAAATTAGTTATGTTTAAAATCACTAAATAATTAGTTTTAGTATCCTTCTGTTTTACTTTAATTATATAAATAGGCATAAGATAGACGGAACCATAATAAAAACCCTTTACAAACCGGCTATATATATAATTGC
This sequence comes from Phthiracarus crinitus, assembly GCA_034698025.1. Taxonomy (NCBI): domain Eukaryota; kingdom Metazoa; phylum Arthropoda; class Arachnida; order Sarcoptiformes; family Phthiracaridae; genus Phthiracarus; species Phthiracarus crinitus. The sequence continues at coordinate 8,623 of JAQGAW010001722.1, forward strand.
TCTGTTTTATTTAATATTATTATAACTTAGGTCCTGAATCCAGGTCCGAGTCCCTGTCGTAAATGCTTGGAACTGATCCGAGTCCTTGAAAAAACTTCAGGTTCAGCTCCCAAAATGGTTTTTAGGTCTCAGGTTCAGGTCCTGAGTTTCTTAAAGACACTCAAAGACCAGACCTGTTTATCTATACCCTAAACCGCCAATAATTTATATAATTCATTTTAAAAAATGTTTAAATTACTTTGTTCTATTAAACCATCGTTCATTTTGTAATATTAATTTATATTTTAAATAAAATGGTTATTTAAGCAAAAATTAGTAAGAATTTCAAAGTCAATAAAGTTTGAATCTATGCTTTAATTTTGTATTATTTTCAATAGATAACTGTTTTAAAGTAAAATATATATTTTTATTAATAAAATTAACAATTTGTTTAACTTTTTAATCACTATAATTGTTTTTAGCTAATTTTGTAAAAATTGAATCGACATATATCTTAGAAAAAGTTGTTTGGCTGTTTGAAGGTTTAACCGCTGTTTTTTTCATAAAAATTTTAACCGTCAAAAACCTAATATTTACAAACCGGAACCGCACCACCAAAAAACGGCGGATTAAACCGGATTAACCGCACCAACAGAAAGTTTACTATTAAGTATATCGTTCTAATGAGACACATGATAACCTAAAGCTGTCAAAGTAAACTGATTTATTTGTATTAAAAGCTTATAAAAGCTAGAATATTTTCTTTGCCACAATATTTCATTTTATGATACATTTTATATTTTATTTTCATTTTATAATACATTAAGTATACGGATTCGCTCAAAATTATACGCTAGATATTAGTTTGTAATATGTAATTTATAACTCGTTATTATTTAAAATATATTTATAGAATTAAATAACACTTTAAAAACACTTTTCAAATTAAATAGATAACGAGTTTTTTTTAAAGTGAACTTGTTTTACTTTTGTGTCGTTATTTTTTTAAAGTGACTGTACGTTTATGTACTGTTTCTCTATTGGAAATCCTCATATTTGTTAATATTATAAGCACATCTAATTGAATGAGCGGAAACTTCTTAGTTTCCGAGATTATACATAATTTAAGGTACTTTTATCAATAATGCCAAATTTGATTACATATTGATGAGTTTAATTATTTAATTTGATAACTAACGAACTGTTTATATTCATATATTTAATTAACCAGTAATAATTAAATTTGCATAAATAAAATCTCAACCTCTCATTCAAAAACAAGTATAATTTTGCATAAAATTGTTTAATTAAGTTTTAATTAACACAAAACGTTTTAATTGCATCCTATATTTTAATCAAATTGCATATAAAACATTTCCCGATTCGTAAAAATATTTTTAGTTTAGCAAATTATGTAACGGATAAAAAAACAATAAAAAAGTGCCATTAATTTTAGATAATGAATTTTGCTTTAAACGATATGAGAGCATAATTGAATATTTTATCAATTCATTGTGATTAAAAAAAAACAATCGCATAGATATTTCATTTTGGATGAGAAAGATAAACTTAAACGAAGAGACGTGACGAAACAGAAAAATTCCTAATTCTCGTAAATCATGCAAGAATGTGAATGTGAGTTCAAATATGATTACGTAAAAAAGCGAGAATCGTTTTCATAGCAGAAAATAAGGGTATTTTTAATTGCGCTGTGTTTTAATAGGAACAGCTGTAAAACAAAATTGGTTTAAAAAGTTCTATCGTACAGTATATTATGGTTAGCATTAAGATAACAAACACAACACACACTCACACACACAGTACTGCACAAACAATATCTGAACATTTATAAAAATGATAAATAAAACTATTACGCGATTTCGTTATACATAACGCTTATTCTATGCGTGCGATTGAGTGTGAGAGTGTGAGCAGTAGAGTGCAGTAACGACTAATACGAAACAACTGTTAAAGTATTATTGGTGTTACAGAGAGAGTCATAGTGTGTACAGTTGTTGGACTGACACAACACAGCACAACATAACTCTAACTATAACTGGTAGTGGTGTTCGTAGTGCTCGCCACTGCACTGTTCGCCATTTGCATTGAATTAGAGGTGGATTTTGTCCGTTCAGTGTATGGTTCACTCGTTCACAGCTCACACTAGCGTTCGAAGCCAGTCATTAGCACTGATACATCAAAATACAGTACACAGAGCTCAGTACACAGTGTGTTGTCTGCCAAAAAACCGTACAATCATCAACAAACCACCATATTTTCCAAATCAAATCAAATCATTGGCACAACAAATATTCATTTGATTTATCGATAGTTTGTTTTGGTGTTCGCAGTAATACTTGTTAGCGTTGAATGGCTGGACACACCGGACAGACATTGAACGATAGGCTCAATGCTGCGCGTTATGCGCTCGCAGGACAAGGTTTGGCCAGAGTTGTGTGCAAAGCCACCACTGAAGAAGTTATTGGACCAAAAAAGAAACATTTAGACTGTAAGTTTGCAAATCAAAATTATGTCAAATCGTTTTTTCGTGAAAAACGCATTTTTAATGTTTACTTATCCGAAATCTATTGATTTTTCGCGTTCGCCACATATTTTCTATATTTTAATTACTTTTTTTTAAAAAAAATCGATTCCGCAGTACTTTAATCCAACGATAATGAAATGATTCGGATTATACTGGTTTTATGATGCAATGCGATCGCAAACTCTATTTAATATGTTATGATTAGGTATCTGTATGTGTGTTATTATTTTGTGTTTATAACCACAATTCGCTCTTCAGTTCACTCCATTAAATGCGTTATTATATTTTTTTCGTAACAGGTATTGAATTAAAATCTGTTTAATTTGTGTCATTAATTGCTTAACTATGTATTGAATTGTATGCAACAAAAAATATAAAAATTAAACGTTTTAATTGTCTTTCATTTTTTCCTGCAAAATCAGTTTTATCGCAACGTTCTTTAAAAGCTCTCACAAATTGCTTATTGTTTATCAGCGTATTTTTAAAACCTAAATTTCAATTGCAATTTATTGATTAATTTTTCTAAATGACCTTATTTTGTCCGAAATCTATTTCCATTTCATTTGTTTCATCTTAAACAATAAGTGGGCGTTTATTGTAAAATTGCAAACAATAACGCGATATAAAAATACATTTACTGTTAACACAAGTCTAATCAGTTAATGAATGTATGGAATACACAGATATAGCATTTTTAGAAATAATATTTTACATCAATTAATTGTATTAGAATATAGTCGTTAAATAGTTTATACGCCACAAACACACACACATACACACACTATTACTCTGATTGTAGAGTTGCATCAACACCTGATCTCAACAAAAGCTTAATTTATTATTTATATTATCATTTTTATTATTCCACTGGTGTTCTTAATCACTGTTAAATAAAAAATAATATATGATACGCTCACTCGATTCCTAGATTCACGATCGCGACCTCTGCACCCCTTTATTTCTTTCTCTCTCGTCTCGCATAGTAGACGGAAAACTTAGTAAATAAGCGTAAATAATGTTATGGTAATAATGCGTTTCGTTAGCGGCACACAAACGGAATTTCGTTTTTTATTTATGCTAATTTTCCTCAAACATTTCGTTGTCGCCGTAATCCCAGCGATAAGAGAGAACGCGAAAATGAAAATGATTTTTAGGTCAAATAAGTTCTAAATTATCATTAAGTAAATGTTATGCGAACGAATCTTTTATTTCCATTCAACTAAATATTTTTTTCAATAAAAAACTTTTTAAGGCTTTTGTTTATCTTTTGAATTTTGTTTTTTATCCAAAAAAAAACAAGATTTGAAAGAAGTGTTTTGTATTTTTATTTAACGTTTTCCTAAACTAAAATTAATTTTTTCGCTGCAGATTTATTGCAATGCACTCATGAACCAAATGTTTCGATACCCCAATTGGCAAATCTCTTAATAGAAAGAACAAACCATTCGAGTTGGGTCGTAGTATTTAAAGCACTCGTTACTGTTCATCACTTAATGTGTTACGGAAATGAAGTGAGTTTTTTATTCTTATTTAAGTTTTTTGTTTCTCTTTCGAAATAAAAAACATTTCTTTTTATTGATTGGCATTCGTTTATACGGTCTAACAGTTGTGTAAAATTAATTGTTGAACATCTTATTAATTCATTGCTATAGTTTTATGAAAGGGTTATTAAATGGTTCATTAATTTTAGAAAATCTCTTTTGATTTAATGGAAAAATATTTATATATTAATTGTAATTGTAATGGTAATGCGAAATTAGAATAAAAAGTAAAAGTTTAGCATACAATAAACTAGTAAAAAATTTATTGACCAACTTTTAAAACAAAATAGTAAGTTTGAAAAGTAACTTTAAAATAATTTTAAATATCAATCCCGAAGCAAAATTTTAATTGCAACCTGTTTTTATAGTTTTCTCAGAACTCAATTTTTGTTGACTAAAGGCATGTAAACCTTATTTAATATACCATACATTAATATCAGATTACACGAGATTACAGAGAAAACTCTCAGCTTTGGTTTGTCTATTCTAAAATCTCGCGTTGGAATACATTTAGTTTAACATTAAAATAATTTATAATTAACATTTTATTCTAAATTTACGATGAAATGTGTTACAATTTATTACACTTCAGGATTGATATATGTTTCCACATTTTTATGTTCTTTTTGAATATTAATATTAAATCTTAAGGAACATATTTTATCTTTTAATTTTTATATTTATCGGATAGCGTTTCAATTTTTTAAATCTATTTATTAATAACAAGTACCGTAATTAACGAAACCTTACTATAGTTGCGTACAAATAGATTTTTTTTGCATTAAAAAAACCGAACTCAAATGAACTTAAAATTTTCAAAACATGTTTAGCATCATTTTATTTACACATCATTTGTATTATCGCACAGAATTTAAACTTTAATGTGTAGGCAACTATCAATTAAAAAAAACGGGAATAATATATGATATGTTTTGATATTATGTCAATATATTCTATGCGATTATAAATAAATCTGTTTTCGTTTGGTAAACAGTAGCCGTATTTACAAATATATCTTGTAATATGCGATGTAATCCTTTATTTATTATTTCTATGTTTTTCGACAGAGATTTACTCAATACTTAGCTTCTAGTAATTGTACATTTCAATTGAGCAATTTTCTTGACAAGAATGGCGTTAAAGGATACGAAATGTCCACATTTATTCGCCGATACGCGAAATATTTAAACGAAAAAGCGCTTTCATACCGTACCGTTGCTTTCGATTTCACTAAAATAAAACGAGGGTACGTATCACTGACTATAAACGATTAGAAACAAAAACCACGCGATAATTATTACAGATTATCGCGTATCAAAAAACCAATTGTTTTATTGTTTTAATACTGTTTCTAACCGGTATTTTTTCTATTTGTTATACCATATGATGATAAACGACCCGTTAATAGGAAGGAAGATGGATCGTTACGCTCAATGAATACCGATAAATTGCTGAAAACAATTCCAACGCTGCAATCGCAAGTCGATTCTCTCCTTGAATTTGACTGTACAGCCAATGATTTAACTAATGGTGTCATCAATGCTGCTTTTATGCTACTTTTCAGAGATCTGATCAGACTGTTTGCGTGTTATAACGATGGAATTATTAATTGCTTGGGTAAATACAGTACCTGTTAATTACGTACTTTTTTTATATTGCTTGAAATCAATTAAAAATCAATTTACTATTTTTTCTTTTCACGATCTTTCAGAGAAATATTTTGATATGAATAAAAAGCACGCACGAGAAGCGCTTGATATATATAAAAAATTTCTAATCCGTATGGACAGAGTGGCGGAGTTTTTGAAAGTTGCCGAAAATGTTGGCATCGATAAGGGAGAGATACCCGATTTAACGAAAGCTCCGAGTTCTTTGTTAGACGCTCTCGAGCAACATTTATCTCAACTTGAAGGCAAAAAGGGACAAATACCTGCGAAGTATGAATTGGTTGATAATGTTTTTATATTTATGTTTATATATTTTTTTCTAATAATAATTAGATCAGGCGTAACGACAAATGGCACGACAACATCAAACGGATCCATTCCTGGCGATAATTTAAGCAACAATAACAGCAACTCTGCTGGCTCTACCAAAGAAGACCCTTCAGTGAAAAAAGCTCTCGAAGAAGAAGAGCTAATGTTAAACAAGCTTAAAGTAAGACAATTCATTATTTTCGTTTATCGGTTTTTTTGTTTTGTCGTAATAAATTAGATTTGACACAAATCGCTTTTTATGTGAAATGCATGCTTTTTGGGTTAGAGGTGATGGTTTAGAAATAATATGCAATATCTTTCTCTCTTTTATTGTTTTGCATTCGCGTTTTGTAAACTGCCTGTCATTTCGCCTGTCATTGCCTGATATATAATAATATTAGCCCTCGACTAATGATCGTATTTCGTTATTTATATGGAAACAAGAATCTTGGCTTGATTTGGTTAGTCTCACTTCTGCACGTTTTTGCATTTTTTTGATAAAATAGTTTTTGCTTCAGATTTTTGTTTCATTGAAATAATCGCTTTCTCCTAATTTAGGAGAAACATATGCAAGAACAGGATAAAAAGCCAAATAATCCTTTTCTTTCGATGTCGCCAACTAATACTGAATCTAAACCGTTGCCATCGTCCACAGAAAAGAATCACAATCAGGGAATTTTAGATTTATTTAATGATAGCGGCAATACAAATTCGACCCCAAATACAAATAGTGCCCAATCAGGCAAAGCAAGTGATGATTTATTGTGTCTGTCGAACGCTAATCCATTCGCTGATATTCTCAATGCTGCTTCGGTCACATCAACTTCTTCGCCATTACAAGCAGCGTTTCCTCCAGCGATGGCACAGCAAAATATGGTTCCTGTACTGCAAAATGCTCCACCAGTCGCGCCAACATTCAACAATGGCATCGCCACTCATAAGGAATTCGCTTCTGACGCTGGCTTCGCAGCAGCTTTTGGAACCGTTCCAAACACTACCTCCTCTTTAGGTAATATATTTTACGCTTTGTTTTATTTGCATGCGATATTATATTACTGGAAACCCTCTGGTGTTTAATTTTCGATTTTTTGAATTTGTTGTCAAATTGTTGTTTTTATTTATTCTTCGTATTCATGCTTTCCATTATAAAGGAGAAGATGCGGATGCAATCGGTAAGCCTAAGCTATTATTTATATTTAATTTGCGAGAATATTTAAATGTTTGTGAGTTTTTGAATTTGGAGTAATACTGTATAATAATAAGTAAATGAATAAGTATTGGGGTTAATCGTGAACTTCCGTTCGAATCATAAGCGTAGTCTCTATTCTTTTTATTAGTTAATTAAAAGAGGTTTTATTTTCACGGTTTTTGGAATTTTCGCTCTCAAACTTGCATTATTTTATTTAAAAATTGTTTTGGTTTATTGCATCACTTTGAATGAAAATATTAACAATAGTATTTTTGAGTTTTATTTATTTTTTAAATTTCAAATGAAGGAAATGGAAATTTGAAAACGTTATAATTAAGATGAAATGGTTGGCTAATATTATAACGTCATTATAAAAATCCATTAACATATATTTTTTTGAATATAAATTTAGATAAAATGTAGAAAAGTTTCGAATTGAACTTTAATACAATCAGTATGAATACTAAGGGAAAGAAAATTAATTAATATTAAGGAAAAATTACAGTTATACCAAACTTAGTTATTTTTAATGATCAACAAATTTAGTTATATCTGTTCAACGCGCTCATTAATGAGCCATTGAGCGTCTAATAACTCTTGAAATTTTCTGTACAACACTATGCTAAAAATTTTGACAAAACAGGAAAAATTGTTTTTTAACTGACTTTCTTGAAAAGAAGTCCAGCTTATGGATTTGACCATGTCTGTCTGTCTGTCTGTCTGTCTGTCTTGGTGTCCGCAGTCTTTATATTTATTTAGGGATTATACATGTTCTTTATATTAATTAAGGGATTGATATCTTGCGTACTATTGAAATAAAGACTGCCGTAATATAAATGAACCTATTAGAAAGCCAGCTTTCTGTGAATGTGTCGTTATTGTTTTTACTATTCTTTGTGTGTTCCTATTTAAAGCAAAATTTTGAATAAAATTTAGAAATTTTGAATAAAATTTAGAAGTTATCTCAGACGTATAAATTGGAATTCTGAAATTACTTAAGCATATCAGCTCTTTATGAGCAACTTTTTAGTTACGGTACCTTATTTTGTTTAATTTATATTACCGTAATTAAAAGCTCAGTTTACTATAATAAAAATTATTTTCTCTTTTGAAAAATTCTCGATGAGCAGTAATTAGTAACTTGAATTGAGAAGAAAGATAATTTTATTATACGAACTATTAGCTAATTCTGAGCATCATTAGAGGTTAAGTTTAATTTATTTCGGATTATGTGCAACGAAATATTATATACTGTTTAATCAGAATACTATCCATTTATTTTTTCCAATTAACTTTAATTTTTTAATTAAACGTATTATATACAGTATACAGTATATACTTGTAATATATTTATTAAGAGTTGGAAATTCTTAAATATATATTGGGAAAATCACTTAAGCGTGTCATTGTATATGTGATTTTTTTAAAACTATTTTGACATGTTCTTTGATTTAACTTCACTTTAAAAATCACGTAATCGTTACCAATTATTGTATGTCTTAACCAAGGGGTAATGCCTCATAACCAAGGGGTAAAATTTTCTTTAAGAAAATGACTGAAATTCTGTGAAAAATATTTAGTAAATTTTAAAATTATAAACTGAGACCGGATAATTAGGGCCAAAATTTTGAATATTAAAGTATGGGTAAAAGGGTATAAAAAAGTACAAATAAGGGTCAAAATTGGGGCATAAAAATTATATATATCCAATGTAGTTTTTAAATATTATTGCAACAATTATAAATAAAAAACATGCATTTTCTGAACTTAATAGTAAAGCTGTTCACGGGTCGGTTAAACCGTCGGTTACTCGGGTAGGGCTCCTTATCGGGTCGGGTCGGTTCGATTTTTTAGTTATTAGTTTCGGTTCGGTTAAACCGCAATCAATTTACACGAACCCGACAACAAACCGATAACCCGA
>JAQGAW010001723.1:0-17773 GCA_034698025.1 Phthiracarus crinitus
ACTCAACTTGTCATGAAACTCGAGAAATTCGCGATAAGTGCGATGAATGAAACTGGGATCGGGTTGGTATTGACGGTACACTTTTATAACTATTACGGTTCAAATTTGTTGCAATAGTCCACTACTTCCAAGTGATTTATTTCGCCGTCAGATTCTTTGATAAACTTGTTGGGCAAAAATAATAAAAGTTAATAATATTTATCGCCGGTAAATATGTTTGAAAACAAATACAATCATAATTATTTCAGATTTAATATATTTAAAAATTTAATTACGATATTAAAGTAAAATACATCAAATACTGAACGATTCAAATCTTACATAATTTTATTTATGAAATTCAGTGTATTCTAATTAATTAAAAACGAGAAAATATTAAGGTCCCACCGAGATTCGAACTCGGATCGCTGGATTCAAAGTCCAGAGTGCTAACCGTTACACCATGGAACCGATATAGTAAATTCTTTACAAAATTTATGTTTTATCGGATTTAATGTATAGTTAATCGCTTTTAATTGCTAATGAAACTGAAATCACTCGCAATTATCTGTTCAATAATCGCAAACATCTGCATAACTTTTATGCATTCAGACTAATGCATTGAACGCGGATTTTAACTGATAGCATAACACCAGTTTGTGTGTAGTTTTTTAATCAACATTTTATAATCAAACTCTGATTTCTCGGGCAAAGTAACTGTTAGTAATATATGCAGTTCACGTAACTTTTGAATAAGTAGTTTGCGTTTTCTTAATAGTTGTGGTATCACTCGGTTCTGTTAAACAAGTAAAACTAGTTTTAGGAATAGGAGACACATTTCTTTACCTGTTTTATTATTCTTGTAGCGGATATTCACCGAATTATTCATAATTCATAATTATACGCGAAAAAGTGGTTTTGGTAACGTTTTTTTTTGTATAAAAATAGGTATAAGAAACCAAATTAAATATTATTAACAAAATATGTGTTCGGTATCTGTTCATAAAATAAGACAATAGTTTCGAATTTTTTCAAACAATCTACTAATGGCTTAAACTAAAATACTTAAGCGAAGTAAAAACTAAAGTTTTAACAGTTTTGAGCTGTTTTTTGTATCAAACTATAGCTCGAAAAACTATACAGTATATACTATACTCAAATCATTTTTGAAATATAAGACGAGAAACTTTCGTTTTTGTTTTAGTGCTAACAATCTATAAAAATAAATTCTAAGGATTCCATTAATTCTTATAGTTATTTGATCGAATAACGACATATAAAACGAAGCTATTTTAAAACATTAATAGAAAATGAAACATTAATTAATTACTGAAATACTATTTTATTAATAATGTAAGATTAATTGTTCGTATTTTTATATTTTAATTAAAAATGATATAAAATTACATTTTATAATATTTAAATAAATGAAGTTTTAAAGCAGAATTAGGATATAGTGTTAAGTTATAGTAAAAGTTGAGAATTTAATTGGAATATAGTAGACTTGTAACTGTTCTGAAACTGACCCGAACCCGACCCGATAATAACTAATTTTTTATTCATATTACTTTTCAAGGATTTAAAGTACATTCTAATTTAAAAACATTCACATCACTTAAGTTCCGATAATAATCTTTAAAGAATAATTGCAAATTTTATTAAAGTCTTAGTATTTGTTAAAAATCGGTAAAAATGTTAAAAAACAGACTCTAACCAGAAAAAATTATATCCGAACCCTAACCGAATCGCATAAATGTTTGTTTTTAATTGGTATAATCCATCCATTTTTTGACGATGTGTTTATTTCGTGTGAATTCATATTACAAAAGGAGTGAGAATTGGAAAACATGCTTACACTTAACACTTACGCCAACGCGTAAAATATGCTGAAAATAAAATTTATTTTTAATACTATTTACATATATATAAGCAAAATAATCAAATTCATGGAATTGGCATATAATTTCAATAGAATTGCGCGTAAAAATCAATTTGCGATTTTAAGCGCAAATGTCATGAAAATGTTTATACACTTTTCATTTTCAATGTTGTCTCGAAGTTGTTGCGTGTTTTTCGCGAATCGAAACACCAGTTTCGCTCAATCACAGGAAAAACTAATAAAATAATGTCAACTGATTGTAACATTTTATTATTATTGCTATCTCTATATATAAGCTTATATTTCTCAGTCCAAAACCATATTTCCCTTCGACTCTAATCACACACACATTTGCTTCTGGAAAACGCAATAACTATAAATAATAAAAATTTAAAACATTATATTTTATCTGGAAATTTAGCATTTTATTATTTCTGTATATGACAAATAGCGTTATCCTTCCATTCAATTCTGTTGATGGGATTTTTTTCCAAAGAAAAATAAGATTTACAGACTTTAAGCATTAAATAAGTTATTTGAGTAATGGCTGCGATATGTTTGGGAAAAACTTCACTTATTTTTACTTAACAATATTAGACTTGGAATACCCATGCCTTCAACTGTATGTTTGCCCAACAAATTTGTCACTCTATTATGTTTATTTATTGCCTCTGTTTGATATTTTTAGTGTAATTTAGTGTTATTAACGGAGTAATCAGCGAACGCGATGTGTTATGTTATATCTCTGTTATGCGTAACACTTCTGTTGTCTGTTTTTAAAATAGAGATTCGCTTGAAATTACTGTTTTAAATTAGGTTTGCGTTATTTTATCGTTTGCTTTGGCGTTTGATTTAGAACTTGTTCTCTGATTATAACGAGTTTGCTATACAAAAATAAAATACACTCTATTATCAGTTCAAAGTTGGTTTATATTCGTTAACTAACATAACACAATTAACTTGTTTGAAACAATGTTTCAAATTCTTTAATTAACTTAATTGTTCTTAACATTTGCTTAAATAGTTAACGGGTGAATAATCCCACATGTCTTAAGCCGAATTTTTTGAAACCACCATTATTTTGTAAATGACATTAATTAAAAAATATAGCAAAAAGAAATTTCAACGCTTAAAATTCAAAACCAAATGATCTGAATTGTCTAAATTGGAAATTCAGGGCAAACTTTTATAATTTTATGATTATAATAAAAACAATTAAAAGATAAGTAGTATTTAATAAATAAACATCCATAGATAAAAAATTTAAATTATATGGAGATTTAAAAACTAATTAAGATATTAAATCAAAACTAAAATAAACATTAGGTTTGATGACATAAAGGTTTGCCAACGAAGAAATTTTTTAAAAAGTAAATTACTTATTTGAAGTTTTAAGCCCATAATTTTCAAACAAATATTTAGTTAACAAAAATAAGAAAATCTTTTTAAATAAATTCTTTTATCGATTTGCAAACAAAAACTTGAAAATACTTCGGATAAATTTCGAGCTTACTCTGAAGAGAATATAGTTTTTTAAAAAAATATATAAATAAACATTTTACAAAAAAAAGGGAAAAAAAGGTTTTCGTTTCGAAAAATAAAACATTTAAAATTGGAGTACTTTACTAAGAAAATGGTAAATAAAACTGATATGTTTTTTATCGATTCGAGAAAAATTACTCAATTTTGAGTACGCAAGTGCTGAGTATATATACCCTTATATATAGCGATTTTATATATAAGTTTATATATAGCGAAATGTTTTCCTTTAGTGCTCCCGACTATCATCCAACAATAAGTTAGAGTTAGAAAGTGATGCGAATGGAACACAGATATACACTCAATAGTTTTATTTGTTTGTTTATGTGTTCCAACTGAATATCAAAAAACATTTATGCTCTAAAAGCCTGTCTGACGCTAACAAGTCGTGTAAAACTGTGTGCGAGCGTTCGTAAACTGATATGTCGTCGAGTCGTGTCGAATTAACTCGCGATAACTTTTATTAAAATGAACAACTAATAACTAAATTTTGCGAAAAAATAACTTGAATCGCTTTCTTGAATGCGTAAAGAATAAAACGCAATTTTATCGTAAGAAGAGATTTTATAGTCAAACAAAAGTAAGTGTTTTTTGTATACCAAAAAATAGTAATGTAATATAATCAGTATTTTATTTAATCTTTTTCATTAGTGCTTACATATAAATTTTTAAAATATAGAAAAATTTTCGTAAATTTTCTTTTAATAATTCCTAGAAAAAACAATGAAAATAAAGTACTGGAAAAAATTCGACTATAATTCGTAGAAAAGCTTATTAAAAGCTTAAGAGTAATTACGTGTACCTGGGATTAAGTCGATTATTCTAATAAATTAATAATGTTAATGCATCATCACATCACTTAAGTTCCGATAATAATCTTTAAAGAGGAATTGAGGTCAACTTTTGTTTTCAACGTGAATGAAAGCTCTTTAGAAAATGTTTATTATAATGAATAATAGCTCAATTTATTCTCAATGCAAGCGTTCGTTAACTAAATCTTATTTGCATTGTTATCTTAAAACAATAGAAGTTTCGGCGCATAAACGTTAACTGAGATGTATTCAAATGAAAAATAGCCGTCGAGTATGCTTTTCTGAAAAAATCAAAAAACTGCTGTCATTTTATTTGTTTTTTAGGTTAGTTGTTGGGTACGCAGTACTGTGAATCTAAACATTTTAAAATCCTAACTTCAATCAAAAAATACGTGTTTAATTCAACGAGTTTCGAACATTTTGACCTAAACATAAAAAATTTAGGAAAACCTTTAATCTTAGAAAAAGTTTGATCATACAAATTTTGGAGGAAAAAAACGAAAAATAATACTTAGATCATCAGATTCAAGGAAAATATAATTTTGTTTTAGAGCCAAATCTACAGTAATACTACTTTAAAATAAAATTGTTCGCTTAGTCTTTTCGTAAATTATATTTGCATTTCGAGCTCATCGTTGGGTATCATGAAAACCTATGTATACTTAATCATTTTTGAAATATAAGGAGAGAAAGTTTGCTTATTGTTTTTTTTCGTTGCACTAACAACCTATAAAAATTCTAAGGATTCCATTAATAGTTATCGTCTTTCACTAAATAACGACAATAAAACGAAGCTATTTTATACCATTAATAGAAAATGAGACTAATTCTAAAATATTTGTTTCCGAAATGCTTTTATCATCGTTTAAAAATAAATTGTTCCAAATTTCATATAATTTAATTCTACAAAAGTAATGTTAACTTTAAAATAATTTTTAAAAATCACACATTTATGCGTTTATGAATGATTCACTAACAGTTAAGTTAATTAATTGCAGAAATTATAAAATAATCAAACAATCATAACAGATATTTTGTTATTATTAATCGCTGCAAACCAATCAAATGAATAAAATATGATCAATATTTACATAAAATACTGCGCTATTCAAGCAAATAAACGTTTGAGTAAATTAAAGCGTTGGGCAAATAAATCACTCGCGAGTTTCTCATAACCTAATAATATATAAACTATATATAACCGTATACTGTATATCGTACTAGTATTTGCGTTTATACTGTAGTTTAGTATAAGATTTCGTATTCTTTGGAATTCTTTTTTTCGACCAACAAAAATCATATTTGAATTCAAACACTTTTATAAAATTACGTTAACAAATATTTATCTGTTTCACTGGTCAATTATTTTGATAAGATTTAGCTTAGATTCACTGTATTGTCCATAAAAACGAAACAATAGACGATCAAAAAAACAAGATTATTAGCTTTTCTTATTCTTGTCATTCTCTACGTATAATCTAATCAACTATTTTTTCCTTAACAACTGAACAGAATCACAACTATTCTCTCGTTTTTTTTCTCTCCGAATAATGAAATACATATATCGCCAGTGATTTAGAGATCCGACAAATATATGGTTACTTAAATATCAGTTATGATTATGCTATTGCTTAGCGCGCGACACACCAACAAAAAGTTTAGTACATAGATATGTATTATTTATCTGAAAAAGCTTTATTGAATTAATTGGCGATCACGCTATTTATTATCTATTTATGGGTTAATACTGGTTGAACAGAAATTGCGCTCAACAGATATAACATGGCATTAAGGCTTTGTTTGGCGCACTCGAGCTTTAGTTTATCGCATAATATAATGATTGAAAATAATACTATTATCAAAAAAACATTGCGCGCTCAATAAAAATCAATTCTAAAAACATTGTAATATATATTCTTCCAGCGAATTGTAATTTACATCATATCGTGTATCAAATGTTTTGGAAATACTTCGCCCGAAAATACAAAGTCTTTCCATTCTTTTGTATATCTTTATATTAAGATATAAATAATGTTTTTTCTCTTCCCTTTTATATCAACTTTTTTAACGCCATTATAGGCTAAAATATTGTATCGAAAAAATTTGTGAATCAAGTTTTTTTTGTTGCAATGATTTATTTTACTTTATATATATTTTTCGCGAAAAATTTATTTATTTATAGATATTTTCCATCCAAAAAAGAAACATCAAACTGATGTACGGTTTATGAAAAATTCTTATTCTTTACTTTTGTTGGCGTAAACTTTCTGATCATAATTTCATATTTCTTTGACAAACTGCGCGTTACATAAAAAAGGTTTCTTTATTGCAGCCAAAAATTGGCTCAGTTTTGACCATCTTTTAACCATCTCTACACCAAGTAATTGCAAAAAAAAGTCAAGATAGGGATTAGATAGCATTATTCAATTTAGCGCTTGAGTCGAAAAGAATTGTCTAACAAACACCGCACACATACACACATACACATACATATAGCGATACCCACAGTAACTCTCTTGAGGGACTATCATATCGCTGTTTGATCAATGACATCAAACCTCTTACTCAACTTCTATGCATTACATTAGAGCGCAAACTATACCGATAGAGTGGATGCTTATTCTACGAAAACTAAATTTTTTTTATAAAGATGTGCTGAAATAGCATATTGTAGTTTATTTATGGCCGCATCGCTCCAAATATATATTACAGAAGCTGTAAAGTGATACATACATGCATAGTCTTATACACAACTCTTTTCTTATTAAAGTAAAAGTAGCAGAAAAGGCAAACGAAATTTTATCTTAAACTAAATCTAGATTAATAAGAGAATATAAATTTTCGATAAGATGCTACCATTTCAGATGCTTTTATCTTAATAAAACATCTTATTGGCTGAAATTAAGTGAATATCGAAAGATAGGTCACACATCTACTGAATGCCGGTATATATCTATCGCTTATATTTCTATTCATTTAATTTATGCATTGGAATGTTTGCAATAAAAGTAGCGTTTAATGTTTGCTCGCATCAAATCCTCACTAATTTGGGTGAATATACGTTCGCTTTCGGATCAATTCCGCAGTTTCAGAATACAAATAATTTATTGCCTTTAATTTTGGTTCACTTAACTCGAAAATGAGAGCACAGCTCGTCATTAACGGCGCAAATTTTTAGGCTTTAGTTTCGGAAAAACTTCATTTCAGGTTTCATTTGAATTTTGTTTTTTTGTTGCGCAAAATTATTCGAAAATAATTCGTCAAAAATATTTTCGATCACAAAACTTCTCGAAAATTAAATGGATATTTATGTTTTCAGAAAATATTATTCGAATAAATTATTTAAATTATCGCTTATATTATTGATTTAATTCCATAATTAATGTAAAAATCAATGAAAAAAATTGTTTTCCGTATAAATAAATAATAATTTGAATGTCAATTATGTTTTAAACACGCATTCATCACTTTCTTTTGCAAAAATTAAAGCGAAATTCAAGCGCAAACTTCATAATTACTTCGCCACTCTTTTATTATTTATTTTTAAAGCGCAATCAATGTTTAAACGGAAAACTTTGCATAAACCGAACATTAGCGCGTAAAAGCCATCGCATAATAGCGCACGAATTAAAGCTCTATATTATATATAATGCACGAAAAATAACACTAAACTTTTATTTGATGATTCTTTAAAAAGCGAACGAAACTTGGTTTATAGCCGTTAGTGATTACGAAAATTGTGATTATAGACATATTAATCAAGTTGAGCGTTAAACCACAAAAACCGTCAGTTCCAACAACTTTTGATATCCGACGGCAAATCTATATAATGTTTCGTTTCGTCTCTAGTCGTTTGGGTCTATCGGGCAAAATACGCCGCTATTAGTAATAATAATAAATGTCAGTTTTTCTCCGCATACAAGTCAATTAGTAATAGTTAATTAAAGATGGGAATTGAAATGTCGAAATCAATTTTTTTTGAGAGCAGTTTTTGCTCAACAACTCATATCACTTTTTTTCGACTCAATTCCTTAATATATCTAATGAAGAAATATGTGAGCGTTAATAGATTTTCTTCGCCTAATCTATAAATTAGAAGTGCAAATGTAACTTAAGGTTATATATATATATCGCTTAACTAAGTTAAATCGTTAACGAAGTTGAGAGTATATGGCAAGAAATTAAATTATATAAATAAGTTTTAATTTAATAATCGAAATATTATTGTGCGCCTCAAACAAAAAAGTTACAACATTTGGCGAATTTTTTTTGGAAATGTGTTTCAAAAAGATCAAAATTCATTTGATTTTAGAATAAAAATAATATTTAAATTTCAAGTGAAAAGATAGCTATTAATAGTGATAGATAAATAAATATAATTAATATTTATGTATTCAATATTTAATTAAATACCATAGTAATATTAAAACACAAAATAAACCAATGAAAACAACCTGTTCGTAGAAATACATTATCGATGCATTTTGTTTCTAATTTAATTTGTGAAATTTAGTTAAATGCCATACACTTTGACGACGAAATTAAACATAATAATAAAATTGTCACTCTTGTAGCAACGAATCGTTTCGATAAATATAAAAATATAAAGGGATCTGAAAAGGATAGACACACCAAAAGCAGAATTTATATAAAGGACGGGGAAAACAACAAAAATGAAATGAAAGTGTCAGAAATGTATGAGAACGTTATCCATAGTTATATAACGTTAGCTGCGCTTAAGCCATGAAAACCTTTCACTAACTCTATTTTGGCATATATGAGACAATTTCTCTTATGTCAATAAGGAGTGAAATGAAAATAAATATGACAAAAGCAAATAAGAATCAAAAAATATGTTGAATACTTGGGCGCGAGAGGCAAAAGAATGCGAATCAGAGGGAGAGAGTGAGCAGAGAGAGAAACTGAGAGAATATAAAAGAAGAAATTGGAATGAATCAAACGAATCAAACATTTCAAACAACCAAAATTGGCGATAAATTCACGAAAATTGAGATTAACTGCAAACGAAAATAAACTGAATGATTCGAGAAAAAAGAATCATTGAGAGAAAAATCACAAGTTTTCAAAATAGAGAGTTGTTTGCTATTGATTGGATTATCACTCGTTCATTATCTTGTTTTCGAATTGGATACAGCTTTTTGCGCGTTTGTTTCGTGATTTTTCATTCTTTCTGTTTACTTTGAGTTAGTTTTCCGATCATAAACAGATTGAAAAATTTTTAACAAAAGAATTAATTTGGTGTATAATTTCAGTTGAGTTACAAACATGCATCCATTAATTCAATAAACTTAAACTATTATACAGTATGCGGTATATATATATTTTGACTAAAATTTTAAGATAATTATTGAAAACAAATTAAAAATCACTGATTGATAAAATTACTCAAATAAACTGATAACGAATGAGCAGTTTTTTGTTCGCTAAAATAGGTTTGAGCGTAAAGCGCGTCTAAACATATGAGATTCACATAAGCTATTCAATGGCAGATCGCTATAGATCTTCAGCGAACGTAATCCACATTTTTCACTGATCAGTGCATTAGCGATGCTTTCTTTGCATAAGCCATACATTACTCTCGAATGAGCTATGATAACAAAATTATATTTTTCTTAACAAATTATACGAACGGAGAGATTATATAGAAAAATCAAATAAAAACCGAATTAATTCCAGTACATTAAGTTATTTAAAGCAGAAACGCATTAAATATATGATAAATATGTAGTTTGAATAGAGATATATATTAAATATTTTAAATATTATTTACTTGTTTTTTGTACGAAATAAACGAGAACTGAAGCATTAAAAAACACTTTACGTGTTTTCTTGTTGTTTATTACAGAACTTTTCTCCAATAAACGAAAACAATGTCTTTAAGCGATAGTCTTTCATACCTGCGAGTTATTGATGACTATAATGATAATGACATCGATTCGGAGCGAAGATGTCTCTCAAACAGTAATATCGGCGACAAAACGAATAAATATTATTGGATAATAAATTTTGGTCGAAAAGCGTCGGTCGTTATGTACGCAACAGTTTTAACGTTACTATTGATTGTGTGCGCGATTTGTTTCATCGCTTTTAATCAGTTTAAGTCTTCGCAAACCAATAATAGCCGTTATTATGAGTTAGAAAACCGTTTTAATGGCAGCGATGAGAGCGAAGACATGGATGCGCCGCTCTCTCCGTTCGAAGAGGCGGTTATGGTTGACGTGAACTGTGGAAAAGTGATCGGATCTGTTGAAGATGGAGCTTTCGCTTTCAAAGTATGTCAAACATATTGTCTTTCATTGATTTTCATTTATGGCATTACATAATACGTAATACGTATTACGGCAACAGTTAGACAGTTGGAGCGCACATAACTCGTAAGCTGTAAGCCATAAGCCATAACACATCCAAATCTTGAGCGCACATCACATTTCGTTGCAACAAAATCTGTATTCACTGATCAAACATAATCTTTGAATTCATTCCGTTATCTATGATTCAATCACAATCTAAATTAAATGAGTATAATCTTTGAGATTAAATTAAATCATATTTAAGGTTAACTTAAATAATGATATAAAAAATGTGTTTTTAGTTGAATAACACGTGCATCAAAACGATTAAAGCTTATTATTTACAAATTAATACATACCAACACAACAGTCTAGTTACTACAGTAGACATGTTAACGGTTCCCTTACACGCTTTACTTCATTTATAAAATTTTTATGTTTTAAATTTTGCATATCAAATGAATTTACAGATTGGCTTATCAATCAAATCAAAACAAATGGCAATTTTTCTGTATTAATGTCAAATTTTTTAAAATTAATGTTCATAAAAGGAAGCAAATTTTCTATCCTTTTACTTATTAAATTTTAGATAAGTAGAATTTTTTAAAAATTGGGAATAGGGTTAACCCTAACCATACTCCTCTAGGATAGCCCGTGAAAGTACGATGTATCGAGCTTTACTAAGCTCGAGCTCATATTTGAGCATTTTTGTCATCGTTAGTTACTACTCTTCAAAATTCTTACGAAAAGCAATATAGTAAATGGAGAAAACTTATATAATTCATAAGAAAATCAATTTCGCAAAACTATGACTAAAACATAACTCAATGTAATATTCAATATACTGTATATATAACTGAACTGCACTGTAGTTGTATATCAATTTGATTTTGGGTTATTATTATTTATTTTGATTATTGTTTGACTCTCAAGGGAATCCCATACGCATTACCGCCAATCGGTCCGTTGAGATGGTCGCGACCGATCCCGCTATCGAGTGATTCGCATCATTGCCATCATCGCCATAATGAGCACAGACGAGTAAAACAGTTCTCTTCTTCCTGCGTTCAGTTAAATCCTGTCAGTAATAAAATAGAAGGAAGTGAAGACTGCCTTTATCTTAATGTTTGGACGCCACGACTCGACGATTCGGTACGCTATACGCTATACTTTTTAAATGTTACAGTACATGCATACGCATCTATTATGTGATGAATTTAAGCTTTTAAGGATGTACAGTTAATTCCAAAGATTATTGTACTGCAAATTTGCAGATAACATGTTTTTATTGAAATATTCAAAACTGAGAAAGTTTGCGCTCAATAAAAGCATAAACACTATGCATAAAGTTTTTGAGTACAATAATCTTTGGAATTACCTGTATACAGTAATTGTTTGATTTTTCATTGAATTGCGTTTGTTTCTAAGATTTTTCAAGTAAAGCTTACATTTCAGTCCAGCTTTTTTCTAATGAAGTAAATTCTTATTAATCCTACAAAGTATGTTAATGACA
Source organism: Phthiracarus crinitus (assembly GCA_034698025.1). Classification (NCBI taxonomy): domain Eukaryota; kingdom Metazoa; phylum Arthropoda; class Arachnida; order Sarcoptiformes; family Phthiracaridae; genus Phthiracarus; species Phthiracarus crinitus. The sequence goes on from JAQGAW010001723.1 coordinate 12,034, forward strand.
AGTTTGAATATATATAAATTATATCATAGATTTTATGATATCTATACGTATGAACATGCATAAGCTATGCATAAACTTAGGTAAAACGAGATGTCAGTTAAAAACGAATTTTCTTCCTGTTATTTAAATTTATTGTTAGATTTCATTAAAAACTAATACTGTAACACGAAATTTACATTTTCCTAATATTTGAATAGTTAACAAAACTATCAATGAGTGTGTTTTTAATAACATTTTTCTTTAAAATATATTTTAGATAAATTGAAAAATTGTAAGATCTTTAAGAAGTTTACTCAAAAGCTTATATAAACAAGATTTTAACTGAAGGATTCACTGTATTATGAATCGTATTTATTTGAATAAGTTATCGCATGAAAATTAAATTCTCATTTTTGAATGAAAAGGAAAATCTTGTATTTATTTTATTTTTATCTAAATGAAGAAAACTCAGTTCATTCTTACATTATCACTCAGATTTCCATAAATATGAGAATTTATGAAAAATGAATGAGGAATTGCGCCGCAATTCGTCATTAGGGGAGCAAAAATTTTAATTATTAAATTCCCCTCATGTAAGCCGGTTTCTGTTCCGTTCTGTTTAATGATAATTTTAGTCATGTCTAATCTTGTGCAACCTTTAAGTCATTGTTCACATGACATTTAAAATATTTACCAACTTTTTGGATTGAAAGTCGATCATTGATCAGTGATAACAAAATTGGATTCATTTCAAAGATTTGTTTTCGGTTAACAAAGAAATTGATTTATAAACTGATTTAACTGATTTTATATTCAAAATTTAATCATCAGAATTTTTCTAACATAATATTCCATCCTGTGCTGCCCCGAAATTTTTAATTGACAATAATGTCCCGATAAATCCCATGAAAATTTACTCAATCCAGATCTTACCCCGTCCTGTCCGAAAATTATTTGCAGGTTTAAATCGCGCTGCGCTTACACGCTAGATTTTAAGGCTACTTTTTTATTTATTACATAAAATTAATTTTAAACTTATCCCTGTACTGTACATCATTTATATTTAAATCATACGTAATTTGGTTTATGATATGACATTTATTTTCATAAAATACACAGATTAAAAAAACTTGTATAATCCTTATATTTATAAAATCATTTAACTTTAATAGAAAATACTAGGAAGTTATTTGCTTTTTTAACATTTTATTTCGATAAAATTGAGAAAAATTATACACTAAGGTTTCATTGAATTATAATATGAAGTTATTTTTCATATCCACTTTCTATTCCCGTCTCGAGAGTGCAGTTTAATGGGGAATTATTTGTTGAATCATTTTATCTATAATATTCTACAGTAAACTGTGCACATTTTCTCGATTATAATAGTGACAAATGCCGATTATAATTCTTTATTAAGTTTCCATCATAACAAATAACTATTTATTTAGTAAATTTATGTGATGTCATATTTATTTACAGTAAGTTTTATGCTTACTAGTCAAACATCAAAACATTATTTTTTATGCGAAAATAATTTTTGCAAATTTTAAAACTCGAATAGTAAAAAAAAATTAGAATCTTATTTATTATTTAATCTATAAGTTAAGTAATGTATGCTATTCTAACTGAATGCTATTCTTTGGCTGAATGGGAATCAAAAAATAGTTTGTTTAGGAACCAAATAAAACATAGCTATGAAATGTGGATTTGTTGTGCGAATAAAGAGAGGCTACACTTCACAAATGCATTATCACAATGCATAGCGTTATCGTAGAAGCCATTCCAGTACATTGTCCACACTTATTATCATCATTGTTCTGCCTTATTCTTCTCTCGTTCTTTTGCTTTTGATTACTTGTCATTAATTTTCTATTTGTTCATTTCATTTACTTCTACACATTTTTTTCATATACGTAGCCGTCTATGCTATTAATTAATGTCCGCAACACATTGTTTCGAAGATAATAACAAATATTATTCCTCTCAAGAAAAATGACAAAAAACATTTCCAGTCCTATACTGTATTTAGAGTACATGTCTCAATGCTAAGCTTAGAATTAGTCTCATACCAGTTATGTTGAATAAAGATTTAGAAGATATAGGAAAATGTTTAAAGTGATTTTATACGCAATACATAATATCTGTGAATATGTTCATTTAAATTTAAATTCGGAAAATAATAAATCCTAAACTTATTTATAGCCTATTCATAAATTAATTTTGAGTTTTTTAAGAATTTCTTAAAAAATAAAATCTTTTGAATCTTTTAATTTTTTTAATTAATTTAAAAGATTTTTATATAAAACACTTAAAATAAAATTTATAAATTTTTAAAATTTATTGTTGAATATTTTATCAACTTTAGCGTATACTTTCTAAACATTTAATAAATAAATTCAAAAGATCACTCTTATACAGCTATAAATTTAAAACTAATTAAATTATAAATTGCTTTAATTGTAAGATGTCTTCATATATTAAACAATAACTGTTGTTAGAAAACATAATCGAGTTATGAGCCTTATTAAGAATAAAATTAATATAAGTCTTACAATAGATTAACGCCAATGTTTGCGTATATACTAAAGATATTAGCAAAACGTGGCTATTCTTTGCTCTTTTTTGGAGTATAGTTAAGCTAAAAGAAAAGAATGATAAATGATATGATATATTTCAACATAATCTGATAAAACACCATTTATTGATTCAATAAAGTTATATAACTTATAGCTTTTGTTTTTGTTTAAACTTTGATTCCAGTCTAATCTAGAAGTGATGGTTTGGTTTCATGGAGGACTTCTTCATTACGGTTCGGGTCACACCGATAACATTAGACCAAACGGGAAACTATCGCGAGACAGCAACTTTGTATTTGTCTCATTTAATTATCGTCTCCAAGCGATGGGATTTTTAGCGTTGGATTTATTAGCCAATTCTGGCGCAAACTCCAGTTTCGGTAATTACGGTGTTTGGGATTCGTTAGTCGTATTAGAATGGATTCAAACGAACATCAATTCGTTCGGCGGTGACCCCAGAAAAGTAACATTGTTTGGAACTGATGGCGGATCAGCTATGATATTGGCTCTCATGACTAATCCTGACTCTCGAACGCTATTTCGTTCTGTTTGGCTAACAGATCCTGCCGTTTATTTTAATCGCACATTTACTGAAGCATCAAACTATAATCACCTCAATTTTTTATCGCGTAGCGGTTGCAGTGACGTCGAGTGTCTCTACAGATTATCGCCACAATCTATTATACGCGCTTTTTTAGGTGATGACGACCCATCGTTCGTAATTAAAGACCAAAATGATTTGCCCATTCAAGGAATGTTTAATAAGCAACTCATTGTAATTGATGGTAACTTTTTTCATTTATTAACTTAAATACTAAATTTTTAAGTTTAGGTAAAAATTTAGTAAAATATTAAATATATAAAAATATTGATAATTCGAGACTAATTATGAAGTTTAGACTGAGTTCGAATCATATTCTTGATAATAAAATAATTTGTTAAAAATACCACTTCTCAGCTTTAAATTAGTCTACACTTCTATTACGAATTAGACAAATATTTGAATATGTAAGACGATTAAGGAATATATATTATGTTACTTACTGTAAAGCTAACTAAAGCTAATAAAAGAGTTTGAATAGAGATTGAATAGAACTGATGTTAACGATCGATAAGGGTTTAATTTAAAGTATTGAACACATAACTTAACTTATGTTTCATAACTAAACCGTATTTTCGTTCAAATATTGACAGATGAATTAGTAACAGCTTCACTGCCATTTCCAGCTGATACTTCTATTGATATTCCTCTATTAATTGGTTCGTCGATTCAAGCCATAGAGTACTGGCCCGGACCTAGAGATTTGTCTAAATGGTCATGGATTGACTACAATAAGTATGTGACCACTAGTTTAGACTCGTTTGGTCCGAGATTAACGCAAATGGCATTACAACAGTACCCGCCGTCGCAACAGTCCTCGCCAGCGATCGAGTATACAACAATGGTTACCGATTTGCGTCAAACGTGTCCAATTAATTTGATTTTTTCCAACTTCTCATCGCAGATCGTTTCGCCTATTTATCGCTACTTAATAACAGCAAAGCCATCAAAACCTGTATCATTATTTGATTTGCCGTCAAATAATTCATTTCATATGTGGGACTTAATCGCTTTTTTTGATACAATTGACAAATATATTCCTAATCCATCAACAAATGATCTGCTATTTAAAGATAGAATTCGTGAACTAGTGTTTAATTTTGTAAAAGACGGTAAACAAGACACGACTGCAGTTCAATCATCGACGCCATGGCATCAATCATTTCCGCATCAAATGGCCATCATTTCTAACAATGATACTGAAATTATGGATCATTATGTGATTAGTGATAGATGTGAATTCTGGGACAAACAAGGTTTAACTAAATATGTGTGGATTAGTTAAGTGTCAATCAGTTTTCGCCGTTTATTACCAACAAATCATTTATATTTGAATGTAATTTTGAACAATTATATTCATTTTCGTTTTGTATTGTAATATTGTATTTAAAGAATACGTTTTAATAATAGAAAAAAATATTTAAAATATAAACAGAAAAAATATACTGTATATTTGTCATACCTCTTCGTAATGTCTGATTAGATTATAATTATTAATAGCATTCAAAATAGTAGATGTTCTTACATAAGCAAAGTTTTATCTCAATGAAAAATTTTTGTCAGCAAAACATTTTGAGCGCATTAAAAATTCACTCACTATTTAGAGTTTCCTAATTAAGCCGGAATTATGTAAATAATAAATTTAACCGAATTTTTAAAATAATTTTTTAACTACAAAAATCAGTATATGTTTATAAAGAATTAAGAAATACGTTCTCATTATAAAAAATATATATAAATATTGATATACTAATTCTAAACTAAAGCTGTACTTATAATGTCTATAACTTAATAAAACTTACAGTAATTTAATAAAATTCGTCTAAATCTCATTTATTATTCAAATCTTAAATGGAAAACAAGTTCATAAATTTAAAGATTTTTCGTCTCTTCAATACTTGTTTTATATAAAAAATATAATTTCGGCAAATATTTGGCAATATCTCGAATAATTGTTTTACTAGAAATCACAAAGAATTTTATTATGAGAATTACATTTATATACAGTACAGTTACTGTAGTGGACTAAATATTTGTTGCTTTTTTTTGCTTCTTTATGGCAAACTGATTCCAATGAGACTCATACTTATTTCATGAACGCATTGAATTCTAGCATAATATCGTCAATTACGGGAAAATATTCAATAAAACTGAACTATACATTTACCATTAATTCGTTATTTATTTTATTTATTTCATTAGACTATCTATCTTTAGCATAACATACTATACTATATATTTTTGCAAACTTTTAATTGAATATAGAAAATAGGAGTTAAGCAAAATGCGGTACGATCTAAACTTTTTAAATTAATTCTTAAAATTTAGTTTTATGAACTTAATAAAAACTAATATTCAACATAAAAAATAACTTCAGTGAAAATAATTTTCACGCTTAAGCTAAATAAGTAAATAAGAGTATAGTCAAAAAAAATAAAATTAACGTACATTTTTTGCAATAAAAATAAATTATATATATTGATAATGATGAGAGAAAGCTCAATTTTGCTGAGCTTGAGCTTGAAACTCCTGAGCTTAAGCTCAAAATCTGAAAGCCTTAAGCTTGAGCTTCAAAAATAAT
>JAQGAW010001724.1:0-17770 GCA_034698025.1 Phthiracarus crinitus
GGAATTTTAGCCAAAATTTAAAGGGGTCACAAAAACTCATCGGTTTTGATGGACAATTTTTTTACATTTGACAAAAATTTTTTCAAAATTTTCTAATTTTTCTCGTCCTAAAATTTTTCAAAATTTTTGTGGGGGGGGGTCAACTTTTACAAAATTCTAGGGGGGGTCAACCCTAGGCAAGCACTCCCCTCTGGGTAACTATGGTCAAAACTATGAAATTCGTATTCGCTAATGTAATGCATTTAATTATTTTCACATTAAAAGTTGTTTCAATCTCTATTGTATTTTCATTTTGATAAAGAAAATTATCATTTATTTCAGAATTCGTAGCAAATTTTTCATATATATCAGCGAATGATTTCGCTTCTATTTCAGTAGGGATGCTATAAAAATTTCTTCCACAGTCACCTATGTTTTTTAATAAATACTTATAGAAAAATTCAATATATAATATATAAGAAATGACTAGAAAATTATTTTATTTTATCAATATTTATATTAATACTGCAAATCACCATTAGGTTTCTATCTTTAAAAAGACATTCAGTAACCTGCTTTGCGCGAAAAAATTTAACAAATAACTTTTCTATCCTAACATTTAACTAGTGATAAGCATCGGTTAAAAGTTTTTAACTTTTAAACTTAACTCCGAAAATTCTTTTAACTTTGACCTTAACCGATTAAGAAACTTTTTAACTTTAACCTTAACCGATAAAGAAACTTTTTATTTTTAACTCAAACTTCGTTAACACGTGAGTTAACCGGTTAACGAATTTAAATTTTTAAAAATTAATATAGAATTATAAAATAAGTTCTTTTAAAATAACCTCACTATTTTAAAGATTTTATTTATTTTCAATTTTCATTTTTCTCAGATTAATCACTAAATTAATAAATTTTACTAATTTTTAAATTATTTTATTTTAACTCTAATCCAAATTTAAAGATTTAATTTAAATAAAGATCCATTTCTTGTATTTTTACATAATATTTTATTAAATAGTGGAATTTTATTTTCAAAATATTCATAAAAAGCTTATCTGAATCATATATTTAATTTATAATATTTTTACCTCGCTTTTTTTCAAAAAAGGAGAGCTTATTTAAGAGTTAAAAGTTAACGGTTAACGTTTAGTTATGGTTTAACCTTAATGGTTAAAAATATTTTAACTTTTAACTTAATTTACACAGAATATTTTAACTTTAAACCTTTAACTTAACCGAGTTAACTTTTTGGGTTAAAAGTTAACCGCTAAAATGCTCATCTCTACATTTCACATAAGTAAAGCAGGTTTTGCTACACTGGAAAGTAAATTTAAAGACAAAAATTGTTAACAATGTATATATGAATTTTGCAGTGGAACAATCAATTAGGTCTTAACTTTAATTTACCATTACAACGCTCTATATATCTATTGGTTGAAGTTATGAACTCTTTCAGTGCTGCTGCAGTGTTAATGTATTGCAATGCATTATAGCAAATAGCAAACTCATATTTAAAAGCCCACTGCAAGATTTATTTCCAGCTTCTGCTGAAAATTCTTTTGCATTGCATATTTGTTAATTTCCACTACAAAAAAAATGATCTCAAAAAATTTGGTATAAATAATAAAATCTATTAAAAATCTATGTAAGTATTATACCCCAAACAAAGAACTTTCCATTTTCAGACAACGCAATTGATTTATTGTAATGTGCACTGATGTTAACAAATTTAAGTTCGCTTTTAACTTTAAATGGCATTTTTTGCTCTTTAATAAATCTTTTTTGTCCGCAAACGTCAACGACCTTATATTCGTTATATAGACCTCCGCCACCAAACGAATAGACATCTCCATCATCTGATAGAAGAATACTATGCCATGTACCACACGCTACTTTTCTAATAATAATATTTCCATAACAGTCAGGCATTTCTATAATAACAGGTTTAATTTGGTCAATAAGGCTATTGACACCGAGCTGTCCACAATGATTGTTTCCCCATGAATATGCGTTTCCGCATAGCGTAAGCACCAATGCGTGAAGTCGACCACAAGAAATTGCTGTGATCTTTTCGCTGTCTTGTATAAGTACCTTAACTGGAATTAATACATTGTCACTAATAAAGCCACATCCAAGTTGACCGCAATTATTCTGTCCGAAACCGTACACTTCTCCAAATTTGGTTAATAAAAATGTGTGATTCAAACCGCAACAGATATCTATAATATATTTATTAATAGAGAATTTTAAAATTTCGGGTTGATTTTGTGACATAGAGTAGTCGTTCCATGTGTACACATGACCATTATTTGTTAAAACAAAGGAAGAATTACTAGAAACATATTTGATTACTTTAAAAGCGTTATAACTTTCAATAAAATCAATATTTTTAGTTAATAACGAACTCATGTTGTAGAAAATAATTATATAAATCTTTCTAAAACCTGTATAATTTTAAAATAACTTATTTGATGGTTTGCATTTATAAAATTACAGATAAATTTATTGATGAACAATTATATTTTATTAACTATTTTAGACTTCTTTTGCAAAATTTTTACAATAATTATGCTTAAACAATATAATGGATTGTTTTTTCTAAAAAAGATAAGGAAACATTCATAGACCCAATAATAAAATTAAACCAATATCAGTTAGGTCTCCAACGTGGTATTATCGGCTTATCTTTTATATCATACAATTGAAAAGGATAAAGTACAGAATAAAATATTTTCCTGCTTCATTTTTGTCACAACAATTAATTTGATTAGGTTTTCATTACTGATTATTTGTTACACAATCACCAATCTCTAAAGTTTTACAAAAACAATATTTATCTACAAGTGAGTGTCACTTATAACTAAGGAATGGAAGTTTAACATCTTTAATAATATAATACTGATAAGTTTATAAAATAATACCTTAAATAATACCGTATAAATAATTTATACTATTTAAAATTTAACAGTATTTTTCATAAAATTTTCATTTTATCATACTTTATATTGCAATGAATAATTAAGTGTTGATTAATATTTTCTTTAATAAAATTCAATAACAATAAAATTCACAATATGTTTAAAACATTATTTTTAATTACCATAAAAAACTTGATTTGTCTTAAACTTCAAATCTTTATTTGGTAGCGAATAGTCTAAAGAGGTTAAAAATTTCATAATATAATTTATGAGAGTGGCATATGTATTTTGAATAATTATTTGCATACGTTAAATATTTATGTGTCTAGTGTAGCCGCATAAGTAGTAATGGCAGGACATTAGGTCCGTGTAAGTGATACGCTAGAAATGAAGACGCTTAAGTAGTAGTAGTAATACAGTATATGAAATACGCCACCGATGAGGAATTTTGGCGACTAAATTTAACTTCAGTGAAACAAATATTTTTATAGTATTTCCAAAATTAATAAACTTTATTAATGAAAAAGCGATAAATTTATGATGTAAGATTAAATTCTTAATTTGTTTATTTCAAGCAATAAACTTTAACGAAATGTTTTACATTGCAATAAATTCTTAAACATAATAACTGTTTAACATCTGAGATCAGCCAAACTCAACGTAAAAATATCTTTGTCTGCCAGGTTTGCGCACAAAATACCCTCCACTTGAGTCTTCCGCGTACTTTCAAATATCCATTTCATTCCACAGTCGCATTTATACGAATTGCTTTCTTACAATGACAGTAATATCTTCGTCAAATAATGGCTTGAATACCGTTTCCGGAAAGTCAGTGAATTTATTGTGTTGAAAATGCAGAGACAGTATTGTATTTAGTGATACAGCGAACGCTTTGGCGGTAAAACTTTTTAATGTCAATTTATTGTGCTGTAAATCGATCACTACTTTTTTCAATTCAATTGACACATGAAACGCGTTGTCCGCTATATGTGTCAACAAGTTATTGTGAAGTGAGATATGGGTTAATATATGTAAGTAATGGAATGCCTGCGCACCTATTTTAGAGATTTTATTGTAATTCAGACGAATAATTGTTGCCGAATAATCCGTATCCATAGGTTTAAATGCATTTTCTATTTTCTATGTTCTAAAAACAAATTTGCATAATATAGTATGAATTCAAAATATATACAGAGCGTATCATCCATAAGTCCCAATATAGTACAGTCGTTTTCTAAAACAGCTGTACAGTAAATTTCAATTTTAGTCCATAACTTGCGATTAGGGACAATACCTTATTAGGAAGTTATATTTAATCAAATGGTAGTCACTTTCAACACATGTTAAAAATACGCAATTATTGAATGTTCACTGTATAATTTGTTTGAATAAACCACTGTAGCAAATCGACTTATTGATGATACGCTCTGTTTTACTTTTTATGAAAAGATTTGTTTTTGTTTATCTTATTAGTCCGGAAAATATATAAATTACTGCTTTTATTAAAATATGTATATATGAAAATTAATTAAGACAATGTTGTAATTTAAATATTTATTAGTCTGGTTGTTCAAAGTTTGGATGCTATAGGGGTGTCTCAATTCGGCGTTTTTAAAAATTCAAGGGAGAATTACCTTGCACTATTTTTTCCGGCTAAACCTTAAATCCCACTAAAAATGAAATGAATATTATTATGACCACTTTTCGAATAAATACAATCGTAACAGAAATGAATGAATAGCCGTAATATTAATGCCATTACGAGATCACAGACACTCATAAACTTTGCAATGTCTGCACTAATGATATCATAATAAATAAATGATTACTGAATCGCTAGTCAAATACAGAATCAAATCTATTCACAATTAAATCAATAATTAATAATTACTACAAATCATGAGTAAATATCAATTAACGACAATTTCATTTCAAAACTGAAAATGAAAATGCATTGAATAATGCATACAAAATAAAGTGATTTTTAAGTTTATGTTAACGCATTGAAGACCGCATTGAAAGTTCAATGCTTTCAAATCAACATATGGTAAGTATGTGTAAGTATTTTATACTTAAATGATATATTACTAATAATTAATACTAATAACTAATTCTAATAATAATGACTCATTTTATGGCACATCATTCTCCAAAGTCATGAGAAGACTATCTCGTATGTAGAATAGTTGGGTTGACCGATGTGATTTTCAGACATGATTTTTTTCTATATTTAAAATTATGATATACAATATTGAATGATAATGTTGTACTTTATCGAAACTTTCGATTACAAATTAATTTCCAAAAAAACTTATTACAAATTTGTTTAATAGTAAGCTTAATGTATGGATGACTTGATATTTCAATATATAAATTCATGAATTGATCTATAAATTGATTCGAAATGGCAGAAAAAAATGAATAATTAAATGGTTTACAAATAAAACCATTTTTTGAAATAAATGGTTTCGTAATTTTGAAATTGGATTTGCTTTGCCATTGTTTGATTGTATCGATAGACAATGATGCAATTTTAAAATCTAAATGATGCACGACTTCGTATGGATATCGTGATAATGTATTTGACCAGAGATAAAGACCACAATTGTTATCTTTAAAATCTAATAGCCAAACTAATGCCATGTGATCAGTAACGACAATAAAATCAGTACCAACTAAATACCCGCTAAAATATTCAATAGAATATAACTCTTTAGTTGTATATCGCAATTTGACGTCACATTATCTTCTAATGAAAAATGCTACTGGATGTTTGCTTTGATAGAGAATACCAGAATCACCAATAATATGCAATTCTGAAGACAATTTGGGATCAAAAATTGAGAGTAAAGGTTCAGAACTCAAGTTGATCTTTAATTCAATGAAATTAATTTCTTCTTCTTTTTCCCAAAAAAATGTAACTTCATTACGAATGAAGTAGTAAAGTGGAACTGTTTTCTCTGCGAAATATGAAATGAATCGGCGATGGTATCCCTTTAAACCGATGAACCGATGCAATTTTTCTTTGTTTGTTTGCTTTAAATAATCCGTAATAGCTTTAATTTCTGATAGTTGTGATTTGAGACAATCATTTCTTAATTCATTAATCAAATCATTCATTTTCTTACGACCTTTTGAAAGTGTTTTGACAATTTCACGAGATTCGTCTTTACCGATACCGATCAACTAATGATGAATAGTAATCAAACATGTTTTTTCACTTACTTCAGCTTTGCTAAGAGTTTGCTTGTGTTGTTTATTTTAAATTGGTTTTGAGATCAAATGCTTAATTTCAGAAATGTAAATGATTTTGTTTGTTAGATCGATCGATAATGGAAACAATTTACCAATATTAACGCTTAACAATAATATATAACTGAACTCTTGAAGCACAACTACTTCAATTTTATTCGAAATATTGTTAATTTTGATTGGCAAAATAGCTTTACCAACAAAAAGAACTTTTCCGTTCGCTGTATCAATATCTAATTTATCTCGATAATTGATTCTAAGATTAAAACTCTTAGCGGTTTGCTGGCTAATTATGTTTCCTGTAGAACCAGTATCTAAGACAGCTTTATAAATATGTCCATTTATCTTAACAAGAATTAGAATGAACTGCGTTAATGAATGCTTATAAGCTGCTTCGCTACTCGCCGACTGAAAAATTGTTGCAACTTGTGATACTTTGCTCGCAGGCTTAGTATGGATACTATCCACAGGTTTTGATTCTGCTGGCTTTGGCTTATAATCTGGACACTCATTATGCCAATGATATTCGTCTGCTAAACCTTTCTTTTTACAAATTAATCATGGCTTTGGAGGCTTTCTTTTAGGTTTTTTACTGCCCTGTGTACCATCAACAAAGGGTTTAGGATTTGCTACTGTATCGCAATGCTTGAAACAAATTGCTGTATGTTTAACTTTCTTATCTATTACTTATTGCTGTCTCAACTGATTGTCCGCTTCTCCACGAGATGCTAATGGTAATCACTTGAACACTGCTAACACGAGCTGAATACAAAATAGTTCGCAAATGAAGTGGTAGACCTTAAGTTAACTCAACAATAATAAATCGAGAATGTTAACCAGTTTGTTCCAACAACTGAAGTTTGTCATCGAAATAACTTGTAATCGATTCCTATTCTCAGTCTTCGTTGTTTTGCACTAATCATTTGTGAGATCAGTTGATTATCGAATCGAGTTATCAATGAATCTTTGACATCCTTCCATGTTATCACATCTCCAGCTATCAATTTATCACCGATATGTGTTGCGTAATATTGTAATTCAGGACCAGATAGATATGAAATCAATTTAGAAACCTTTACTTTGTTCTCTTTTGTTAAAAAATATTTTATACATAAATGACATATTACTAATTATTAATACTAATAACTAATTCTAATACTAATGACTAATTTTATGGCACATAAATATAAACAATAATCTTGAATATCTGACAAAATTTAATGGGGTCGCAAAAATTAATTTTTTTGATGGACAATTTTTTACAATTGACCAAACATTTTCAATTTTTGTGTCCTTGAAATTTCAAAATTTTTGGTGTGTAAGGGTCAACTTTTACGACTTTTGTGGGTAGGGTTATACCCAGCCCAGATCCCCTTTTGGAAACCCTGAACTATTAATAACCTTTATAATGGCTTAAAAACATATATACATGTAAATACAACGTAATCATATGCACTTGCAATTACAGTAAATGTTGCTGAACTACATGGAAAACAAAAAATTATTAATTAATAATTTATTTTTATTCCGTTATTTTCGATAACCAACTCGTTAGAAACAGTCGCGAGTCTGTCAGTTGAGGATTATTAGCGACACGCAAAACAAGCACGGATTGCGTTGAGAACGCATTCGGATCTATTGTTATCAGCTTATCATTGGTATCGATGTCTATCCGATCGAAAATCATATCAGGAAACGTGTCTTTCGCTATCGCTGTGACTGATGTCAACTTAATTTCGAGGATCCGAAACGTTCCCTTCCATATCTTAGAGTTAATGGTTGCACCGATCGTTTTCATAACGCTATCGTTTACTAGATTCCCGTAACACGAGATTATCGCTGAACTCGCGTGATAACTGCATGGGTATATGTCTTCGGCTGTCAATTGACTGTTTACTATAACCGCCGATATTAACAGACACCATGTGATGCATAAACCTAGTCATAGAAAATTTTATTTTAATATATATTAATTAAAAATTTATGGTTTCGTAAATTATAATTAAATTATTTAATGAATTAAAATTTTTAATACTTTTATTCTCTGTTTGTGGTAAAATAAATGTATGCCTCACAGTGATTATTGATATGAACTAAGAATGGTTTGTAGTAAATAGTACTTTGTATTCATTTAGAAAAACATTGATTATTAAAAAAAATATATACATCAGTCAATATTGTTGCTATGATAAAAAAAATCTTTATACGCAAAAAAATAATTATTTATTTAAAATTCTTTTACGATAGCTTTATAAGATATAAGCAATTTTATAAAAACTATAACAGAAAATGCTTGTATCAAAGAATTTACTGATAATTTATCTTACCTTTCATTGTGAGCTTTTCTAATATTCAAAGAAATCTTGCAAATACTCTATCAATTGTAAAAGTATGCGATCAAATATGCAATGCGTTTTTTAATGAAAAATTTTTTTAATGATTCACGTAAAAATCATTTGCAAACAAAAAATTCCAGAGTTTTATTGTATGACAAGTGTTTTCATTCACATAGATATTCCGTGAAAAGTAAACGGTAAACTTCACTGATAGGAATATCGAGAAATTGTAATTAACTTTAAAACATTGAGAGCTCTTTTATGTTTATGTTATCATTATTTTATCCGATTTTCGGTAATCTATATGTTTTCTTTTAGATCTTTTATTAGAAGAGATTAATGGAATATACATGACTTGGCTTTTAGTACTGCCTTAAACCGTTTCAATTAAAAATATGGTTATGTAAGATGTTTGAAGAGATCCTTAAGCTATTAAGATATACTACAATATTAATAGATATTAACCGACATATCCTTAATCCGTATCTACACTTTCTTACTTCAGCAAAAATATTAGACGCCAGCCTTATATATATACGTATTAACATATATGAAATCTGATCAAAGGCACTCTTTTTTGTTAACAGATTTGCTATTTTTGCAATTATTATTTCTTCCATATTGAAATGAACTTCAGATATTGCAGCATAATTTTTATTTGTAGTGGATTAATATTCTCATTAAGTGTTAGCTTTTTAACATGAAAACATTTAAATCAAGGCTCGTTTATGGGGAATCTAATAACATGGAAAAACAAATGATAAATGTTAGATAAACAACTTGTAATCTAACATCCAATTTTAACCCACAAAACATGTAACTCTCATGAAGATAATGAGTGTTTGTTCGAAATAATTTTTAGTAACTAACGGCTTTAATGGTACTTACATATTTAACAACAAACTTTTGATGCATATATTTAAATAGACATTAATGTTAAAAATCGTAATTTAGTGTGTATTCAATGCTTAACAAACTTTTACCTCAGGTTCGAATAAAATAAGTTTTAATTTAATGTATGCAAATGCCTAAACTTTGATCTGAATTTGTTGATGAATCTAACCATAAAATTAAAACTTAATAAAAAAGTTATACAACGATCTTAAAGGAAGAACCATTAAAAAGTTAGCTCAATATTAACTCTCTTTCTTGTTAAATAAATCCCATTTAACTGTTATGTTTTCAATGTCGTGTCTTAAAAATAAAATTTTCAAATTTTCCCCGCGGCTTAGTTTTACGAATAAATTAAAATTTCTGACAATGCTTTACACAATCATTTGTATTTACAGCATGTAATTAAAGCACCATTGAAATGCGGCACAAATTATTATTACAACATATTATGTAACATAAATTTATTATTATATAATAATGTGACTCAACAATTAACAAAAACATATTTACAATGAAAACTCAGGTTTATTTATAGAGCTTTTAACTAATATAATAATATACTAGATTAGTGGTGAAATGATGATACAAAGATATTGTAAGGTACTTTAGGTAAACACAGCATTTACGCATTTAGTTACAGTTACGCTCTAAAATTAGAGTATGCTTTAGATTAAAAACTCGTGCGTAAATACACTGAACGTATCAATGTTCAAGTTTTTGCGCAAATTTTATTGATAAATAAGTTTTCTGTTTCTTTGATTTTTATTAATGAAAAAAATACTAGATTTTATTTTAAAATTATGTTTTTTCACTTAACCCATGTTTGCTAATTTAATTAGAGTTTCCCTTACATAAATCAAATATAATTGTTAATAAGCTATTTTAATTCGAATATGCAACTAAATGTTTATGATGTCGAAACAAATATAATAGTCTTAGTATTGCGACCTTAGCCCTGTTAAAGATGTAAGCGGTTGTTGCAACACTACATTAACAACGATTCATGAATGAATGCACTCTAATTGAAATGAGATCCTGTTAAGTTCGATTTTCCGTAGAAATTTGAACTAATTTTTTAAAATCATTATAAAGAAAATCATTAATTAGAAAAAAATGATAATATATGCTTAGGTGCAAATGTAATTTTATTTTGATTATTAATTTGTCAAAACTCATGCCAAACGCAAAAAACTATTCAATGTCATCAGCGCATCAAACAAATCCGATTTAGTGTAGCCATTCATTATCACAAATTAATAATGACATAATGTAAATATAATTTCAACTAAATTTAAAGAAGAAAAATTAATAACATATGTTCATGTTTTTGTCAACAAAAATATTCATTTGTTAAAACTTTTATTTTTATTTTGTTTTTAAACTTGACTGTGAATCCGTATGCATAAGTATCGTAAACACGGAATTTCCTCAATCATAACACCACCCATAAAAAACAAAAAAAACATCACTAGACTATAATTAAAGATAAGCAAGGGGTAAATAAATCTTTGAGCAAAGAATTTCAAAGAATTTTATTTTTCTCAAAGAAAAATTCTTTGAGCAAAGAAATTTAGTTTTGAATTTTTTTTGAGAAAAATAGCTAATATTCTAAACTTTTCTCAAAGAATTTCAAAGAATATTTATGTTTCTCAAAGAAATTTGTAAATTTAATATTTAATAGAAAATTTGTTCAAATTTTGATAATTGGCATTTTAAAAACAATCGCATTTAAATTGTAGTTCTTATTAACTAATTTATTTAAATTATTTATTGATTTAAAACAAAAATTATGCTCAAAGAAATGTCAAAGAATTATACTAAATTTTAATTTTCTAAAAGAATAATCAAAGAATTTTGTTAATTTTCTCAAATAAATTTGAATAAATAGTCAAATAATTTTCAAAGAATTTCATACTTTATTCTCAAAGAAAATTTTACCCCTTGCATATAATCTTCTGATACATTTAAGCCATCCTTTGTTATAAACAATTAACTTTTTATTTAATAACATACCTTTGGTATACCGATAAGGTTTTTAGCAACGAAACCGCTTTTTAGTTTATACTAAGTTCAGACTCATAGAAAATAATTTCGACACAGAAGAGACAACGGTTGGATTTAAAATTGATTTATTATAGAGCATAGACTAAGGTATAGAAAAGAGTAAGGTATAACAGGTGTGCAATATTTTAATTCATTAAAGTATTGTGGTTAAGCCTTTCTCTCAATAAGATATGTTGAACTTTTTGTTATCCATTGTTTGCATTTAAATATCCGTTAAACGAAAATTTTACACTATTAGTCCAAACTTAGAAAAACTTAAAAGCGGCTTCTTTCGGTATAATGCAAAGTTTTCTAAATTAGAGAATAGATATAAATCATAAATTATTTTGTTATTCAAAGATTATTTAAATGAAGTGCATATGTGTTGTACTGACGAAATAGCATAAGTAAATTAATACCTGATTTAAACATTACCAGAAAATTTAAATTTCGGTTTGGGTTGTGTTTAAAAACTCTGCTTAAAACAAACGAATATTAAAATCTCTTATGTTTTTAAGCTGAAATGAGACTATTTTAGTACAATTGAAACCACCGGAAAATATCGTTGAATTCATTAAAAGCTTAATATCGTTATCGTTAACGTTATATAAATAGTAGTAAGAAATTTTCAGTTAAACATTATTTAAAAAACATTGATAGCGTATTGAATGAAGTGTTACGCAACTTCTTTCACAACATTTATCACTGATTGATAGCATATTAATAGTGAATGAAATATATGGAAAACAGTCATTGAAAGTTATCGGACAATTAATAAAAATTGATCTGATGGGGATAGAGGTGGGGTTTCACTAATATTTTTCCATTATTTTATAGTATTAATTAAAAAATTAAAAAGTTGAAAAATTGTTTCAGAAGAGTTGGAAAAGTGGTGGGCAAAAATTTTTAAATATTTTTTTGAGTAAATCCCGGCCCTCACCCAACCAAGTATTTCTTCTGTATAATTAGTCAATAACAAACTCTCCATTAACTACCGTTTAGCCCATACCATTACAAACAATTATTCACATTTATTTGACGCAAACATTTACAAATGTTGATAACAATATCGATATACCAGTTTATTATCGCAACTCATTATATCACTGATGCGTTAAATTCGTTTGTTTTGCGATATTACGCATTCCAGCGTCGATCATAAATTATGAATTAACACAACTAATTTCTAAAATAATTCACGTATACTGTGATTTGATTAGTTTAGAGAAATGTCTTCAATTAAAAACGATTCCAGTCAACGCTTCGAACGACAAAATTGTTAAATGAGTTAAATGAAAGATTTTTTTTAAACAACGAATGCCCAAAAATAAACAGTAGCTTAATGTGTGTTAAGTGACAAAGAGAATTACATTTAAGATTAAGAAAATTATCGTCAACGATATAAATCGACAATTTCTGAATCGATCGTTTCCAGCTATCAGAATGTTGATAGAGCTTTCAATAGTAAGATAACTAAAATAAAGAAAAAAGTTGATTTGATTGATGTTCAGATGGCAGCGATCGATCTTTTAATATGACTGTAAAAAGCCATATTATGGATTTGCCTTTGTACGTCCGTCTGTCTGTCCGTGCTTCCGTCACACTTTATATTATTAAGGGAAATCTTCTTTATATTTATTAATTTTTTTACGATTATTTATATTAATTAAGGGATTTTAAAATTTCTTTATATTAATTAAGGGATTTTAAAGAGCCTCCTATAATAATCAAAGTTGCTAAAAATCTTTAAAAAGTGCCTCCAACTATGTTAAAAATTAAAAAATAAAGCCAATAATAGTCTTAAATTAGTTCTCGATGGCATTATTAAGGGATTATAGAGACTAGTGTTGCGCTGATTCAACCATATAAGTGTAATATGTCTAAACTAACGAATTTAACGCATCAGTGATATAATGAGCTATAAAGACGTTATAAATACTTGCGTTGAGCCGTGTATTGAAACAAAGTTTCCGTTAAATTATTTATTGGCATTAATAACTGTGTATGGCTGCAGAGATATTTGCGAATTAAAGCACAACTGCCAGTAAAGCGAGCAATGAGTAGGGATCGGATAATTCGGTAATAAAAAGTATTAAATTCGGTCTGTAAACGGTAACAAAAAACTATCAAATTCGGCAACTATTCGGTAAAAATTTTAATCAAGTTTTTAAACGTAATACATATAAAATTGCTTAAAGTTAGTTATTATTAAATGAATTAAATTGAATAACTAAGAATCGTTCAATATTTTCTGGAAGTAAACGTTGACGATTATCCCGAAGTAGTGACTTGTAAGTTAAAAATGATCTTTCGACTTCAAAAGAGACTAATGGAGCATATTTTACTTTTATAAGAGATTCAATGTCATCAATATTTGTAAATTTAATAAAATCAGTTTTTTTTCTCAAACTTTCTTCAAACTTTTCGAGAGCATAACTACTAAGCTTAGATTTAAGATCTTTTACTATTTCAATTTGATCTGTTAATTTCAGGCCATGAGTTTCAAGTTTTGTAATATAATCTGGAATGCATTTAAACTCGTGCAGCGAAACAATTTCATTCTTAAAACTTTCTTCGGTAATAATTTTTAAAGTTTTTTAATAGCGACTGATTTGTAATCTAAACTACTAATAAATTCGATAGTATTAGAGAAATTTACCGAGTAAAAAATTCCAGTATTGATCCATGTTCCCCATCGTGTTATGACTGGGTCTGGTGGCAAACATAATCCAGTAATACTCGTCCAATTTAATTTTCGTTTAGGAGATCTTGCTAAAATTTGTTTCATTAATGACAAAAATGTATTAATATGATCATTTTTATCTCTAATCTTTTCACAAACTCGATTGATTGAATGTGCTAGACATGTTACATGGTGGAGATTTGGAAAAAGCATCTTCAAATCTCTAAACGCTTTTAACATATAGGCAGCTGGATCGGTAACAATTAACCAAATTCAATTATAATGAATTTGTCCCCATAACTTAGTACACGTATCCATAAAAGCTTGAGAAACGGTTGTGCTCTCGGTTTTGTTTATAATTTGTGTAGATATTAGCATCGGTTTGTGTGGTTCTCCATCAAAATAACCAACTAATATATTGAGTACATATCGACAACACTTATCCGTTGATTCATCTAATATGAAATAAACGTTATTGTCACGGACTCTTTTCTTAATTTCGTTGATAGTAGCTTCAAAAATTGGAGTTATGTAATTCTTGCGAAAAGTACTTTCATCAGGTAAACTTCTCTTAAACGCACTTTCCAGAAACGATTTTAAATTAGGATTGTTTAGCTTGAATAGAAGAGTTTCCGCTTTAATCCATGCAGTTGCGAGATTTAAATAAAATTCATTTGCTCCTCGTGATGTACTCGATTTTTCAATTACATTTGAAATCAATGGTTGTTTAAAACAACTATCTGATTTAATTTTTTTTTGTTTTTATTGTGACTTTGCGATTGTAAATGCGTTGTTACGCGATCTTTGATGTGATTTCTGTCATTTCAATTTCACATAAATTACAAAAAAATAACTTGCCCGTCAGTTGAAAAATCTTTAAACTTTTTCACTATAGCGTTTAATTTCTTAGATAAAGAATTTTTTGATGATTTTGGCATAATTATTTAAATAAACAATCACTATTTTAAATCTAAATCACATTTTAATAGTAAACAATAGCACAAACTTATTGTTTTGAAATTTTAAGGGAACTTTTGTTAATTACTTACTTATAGTAGTTATTTGGTAATTCGGTAACAAAAATATAATATTCGGCAATTCGGTAATAGAATAGTCAATTTGGTAAAATTCGGTAAATTCGGTAAATTCTGTAAAATAAAAATAGTTTTAAATTATTCGTTTTATGTTGTAATACTATTATAATAAGTATCAATGCGTTATGAGTAAAGGAAAAAATTCGGTATTTACCGAATTATCCGATCCCTAGCAATGAGTTGTGATATATTTTAGTATTGAGTTTTTATTTATTTATTATAAATATTACAAGTATTTTTATAATTATCTGCTATAACCAGTACTATTAAAAACTGTTTTATTTATTTTTTCTAACTAATCGATCACACTATTCACTAAATTTTCCCGTAATTATCACTTAAAGCTTATAATTATGGTAAAAAGAAAGCCATAATCGATAAATTTTTAAAATCTTTTCTATTTTTTCAATATTAATTGCTGTTTTATTAAAACGATTACATCGAATGGATAGAACAATTATAAAGGACTATTTATTACGACCCTAAATATCCTGGAAGTTTTTCTAGTACTGATAGATTTTTGTAAAAGATTGTTTATCTGGTGAATTTAAATATAGTTTACATAAGTATTGATGATATATTGGAAAAAATTTGGTTTATATGCAAGTGTTTAGTAAACAAAATTCAAACAATAGGTATATATTTACTGTAAATTATGTTTTTCCAAAGTATTCATGAATTCAAGTAGAAAGTAAAACAAGTGTATCAATAATAAGCGCCTTTAAAACTTTTTAATAAAGAAAGAAAACCATAGTTTTAATAACATATCAATTTTATGAATTCAAATATCAAAATTTTAAAAACTTAATGAAAAAATAGAATATTGTTCATTTAACTAGTAATAACAAAGATATTAAATGTGCTGTTGTTGAACGATTTAACAGAACACTTAAATCAAGAATGTTTAAGTATTTTACTTCAAAAGGAACTCGTAAATACTTGGAGGTATTAAATGATTTACTTAGTGCTTATAATAATTCATTTCACATATCAATAAAAATAAAACCAATTAATGTAAATTATCAAAATAAATATATAGTATTCTATAATCTCTATGAATTTAATTCTATAAATGAATTAAAACAAAAAAGAGCAAAAGTAATTCTAAGTCCAAAAAGTTTTAGAAAACATTATCAATTGAATCCTTTTGATAAATCTTATTATCATTATTTGTCAGATCATATTTATGAAATTAAATAATCTAAAATCGATCCATTAAAAACAGTTTACTCTATTTCTGATGAAACATTATCCTGAAAAATTTCAAATATTTAAAAATAATTTATATAGAGTAGAAAAGATTAAAAGAACAAGAATATATAAAGGAAAAAACAATCTTTTGAAAAGTGGTTAGTTTGTCTACCTAGTTATAATTCCTGGATTGATAATTTCGTAGTAATATTCTAATTAAAAATAATTATTATATTTGTATTTAAAATATGAATAAAGACTTAAATTCAATATATTTGGCACTTCCTTGTGATTTTTTAAAAATCAAGAAGGCTATTATCTAAAATCTAAGTTTTTTCATTTAAATGACGAGTCTCCGAATAAATTAACACTAATAATCTCTCCAATTATGTAACGTTTATATATAAAACTATTGTATATTTCAAAATTTTCTTTAAAAGTAAAAATTAAGCTGGCTTTTTGTTTTAATCAACAAAAGCCTGGCTCGAATACACCCAACTTTATTAAAGCCTAAGCCGGATTAAGCACAAAATGTGTAGGCTGGCCGACAAGGACCAAAAATTGGGACCCTTTACAAACTCTAGACCAGATAAGGAAATCGACACGATAAACCGTGGGTTTAACCCACCCGTTAACAGCTTTTGCAATTAAGTGTATATTTGAGAAAAATGTCAAATTTTTGTATTTAATAGTATTCAATGGTAATGTTTATGTTATTGAATGGAAAATATAATAACACATTTTTCAATTTAACTATTTTCAATTAAAAACTAAAACATAGTTTATTTAATAATAATTTCAGAAATAGATTTATAATAGCAATGAAAATTTTTTAAATTAAAAGAATTAATAAAGAGATAATTAGAATTACTCACATGTAATAATTTATAAAATATATAGAATTCTAACTGATTCAAGCGCTTTATTTGAAAATAAATTAAAAAATGCACATTAGTTAATGGAATTCAGTTCGAATACTTGTAAAAATAATACAAAACAATAAGGAAAACATTTTTTAGAAATATATAAGTTAAACAACGTATGAAAGATTTCCGTAAGTATTCTGAGTTTAAACTCGTTTGACATGTTATTGAAGTTTAAGGAAAAGTTGATACTGTATTAATTGTTTTGTTAATTATTTGTCCAATAGATGTCTGTAATGTGTATAAAAACATATGTCATGTAAACAGGAATATTAATGTAAAGTTACTTTGTAAACACCTTTTGTAATTAAATTTAAGTTATTTTAGTAATTAGTGCTTTATTTCATTTTAGTAAACTATAGCATTATAAAAACGAGTTCACAGACAATGTATAGAAGAGATAGTTTTGAGAGATATTGCGATGATTTGTGTGAAGTTATTATAAGTTATT
>JAQGAW010001725.1:0-17767 GCA_034698025.1 Phthiracarus crinitus
GCTCATCAGATATTACTCATAACGGCTGACTCATGCCTGATGAGTCAGCACCTACTGTTCTAAAGTTTAATACCCCTTACTTATATAGGGTCAGAATCGTATAAGCCTTACAATATTAAGCTAATTAAAATATTGTGTTTCACTGGGTAAGAACTCGGACTTGAGTGGATTAAGTTGAATATAACGAAACCATTCGTTCGACAAAGTATTGATGGCATATGTACAAGATGTGTACTTTTAAAACTTTTTAATTTTAAACATTTGGTCTTTTAATTTTTAAAAATAATAGGGCCTTACCTTAAACTTTTGGCGTTCAGTCATCTGAAAATTTTAACGATTTTTAATCTGTTTATGCTTATTCAGGGATGACACCCCCTACCCTTAGAAATCTGGAAATGTTGACTACCCAAAATTTTGAAAAATGTCTCGTCAAAAGTAAAAAAATTGTCAAGCAAAATCCATGAGTTTTTGTTACCCCCTTAAATTTGGGCCACAATTTCCAAAGTTATCAAAAAATATTTAAATTCGTTTTGGGAAAAAATTCGAAAAAATTTTTGGCCCGTAGACAAAATAAAATCGTAATTTAAATCCTATAAATACCCTCCTAAAATTGGATATATTTTGGATCTGAGCCTCTATACTCTAGCTCCATGAGCTTCAGAGCTTTGGTTTACATACGCCATTGAGTTTCCATTACTTATTCCAGCGTAAGATGGAAAAGTAAACATTTAACTCTATGCTAAATATGTGTGAGTTTGAATACGATAACCTTTAAAATTTAAAGTTTAAATTAACGTTTAAAAAAATTTCTGGCTCCTTCAGGCCTAGACATTTCAGTTTATAGTTTTAACCTATCGCTAGCTTTTAGTCAAAATATATCTGTCAAAAACATGCTTATGATATTAAAGATTACTAAAAATTGCTGTTTATAAAATTTATATAACACGTGTAAGTTGAAGATAATGTAGACGTAATCTATTGTTATTAATGTTAGAATATATTCAATATGAGTATTATATGACTCAATAGTTATATTTAGAAATATTGTACACAGTTATGATTAAATCAATAATATATAAGTTTATATATGATATGCTTTGTTTGATTTGTGTCCAAACATTAAACATGAAATGAATGAATCGAAGCGAACATCAATACCGCATTGGATGTCAACATCAATAACCGCATCAGTACTTCGATCGCCGTTCGATATGTTCAACACATGGATACCTTCTGGACACGAAAAAGCGCTCAAATTAGCGTTTTATAACACAATAGCGCTCATATTTCTTGGATTCGTTATTTGTATTTTGGTTGCCGTTTATTTCATATTCGAGTCATTTATCCGCGCATTGGTTTGGGCAGTGCTTTGCGGTTCGGCTTTGCATCCATTCAAGAGAACAGCCATTCATTACACACGCAATTGGATTAACGATCTTCGCTCGAATCGCACTCCGATTACGATCGCAACCGTTTGCCTTCCAATCACTATTACTAATCATCTTTTGGATGCATTTATTGACGTCATATCGAAATATTATAAGCTTTTGATAGCGATATCAATACCGCTACCGATTCTCTATTTTTATATACATTATCTCTCGTTTATACACGAGTATTGTTATTTAATCCTATTTATTAGCGGAAATTTAATTGTTAACGCATTAACTTATTTAACGAGTGTTCAAAACACTTACATAATTATATCGATATTAGTTATTTATATGAGTTGCATATCGTTTTGCTGGTCCGACAAAACCAACACATTTTTTATAATATTGTCGCCATTTATTTGGATGACACTCGTTATACACGTTTTATCACTGATGGGAACGTTTGGATACCTATTAACTATATTCCTAGTGTTTGTGGTGTTTGTTGGTGTACTCAAAACAATAATTGGAGCGCAATCTCGAACCGATACAAGTAGTGATCAAATTGATAGCGTTTCGGCATTCACTGTCAAACTAATACAGTTTATTTATTTTGTTGGTCCTTATATAAGTAAATTGTTTAAAACAAGTGGTGATCATAGAAATGGAAATACTTGTGACATTGCGAGTGACGACGATTCCAAACAAATTACTGAAAAAGTATCGGTAGCCACGAGTCCGTTGCAAATAATTGATACAAATACGCGTTTAATTGCTGATGATATCGATTCACCTGCGAATCAAACGCGATTTAGTCTCAGCAATGCTTATTTATACGCAATTTTGTGGGCGTTTATTCTCGTCCATATATGGTCTCATATGAAGCTTCTTTATTTGCTATCAATACCAATATTTTTAATTTTAATAAGATTTGGTTGGTCTACCATTGTTTCAATGCTTTTCAATAACATTAACGTTATTAATACTTTCGTTCAAACTCGCGATAAAGCGTTGATTCATCCATTCATTAAAAGCGCTTATTATTATTATTTTATTGGGGATAATATGGTAAATGTTTCAAATAAAATCTTAATGTATTATGCAAAATATATAATTTTAAAATTAATTCTAAAATTACAGATAACCGATATTATAGAACTATCACTAAATGCTATTACAAGTATGAGCGTTATCTGTATTATGGTTATATCTATACTATTCGCTGCAGTGTTTATGTCGATTCAAGTAATATTTTCTAATGAACTTATATTTTTATTAAAAGCATGTAATTGTATGATTTAATAAATTTAGATTTATGGTGAGAGCATTCATTTGGTTAACGTAATGGGAAATGTTGTTAACAAGACTATAGGCGATAATCCAGAGTTATCTCAGTTATTGCCTGAAAGTTTTCAAGGCGTACACGGAGTGTTGGATGAAGTGATTCGAAACGCTTACCAATACGGCAGAGGATATATCAAAGATACGATTAGAAGTGCGTTGAACGTCGACGGAAATTATACGAAAACGAAAATTGTGGAAAAACAAATATTGGAAATATGGGACAGAGCTTACCATTTATGGCTCGTTAGGAATTCCAATGAAACTGATTTGCTTCCGAAGAGAGGACCATATGATTTTGAAAAATTGTTTAACGCACTAAAAACGCTCGACTTCTCGCTTGGTTTTAATGTTCTAAAAGAAAATATTGATACAGTTATTTCAATATTCGATTCTGTTTGGATAGTTTTGACGGGTAATGTAACGCTTATTTTTAGCGCAATTGCGGCCGTGTTTTCATCATTATTGGGCGGCGGAACAGCACTTCTCAACTTTTTCTTAAATTTTGTAAGTTATTTAAACTGCAATGTTATTAATCGAAAGGTTTGCGCGTCAATACATTTTTATTAATCGAACAGATTGTGTTTACAACAGCATTATTCTACTTATTATCTGCGAGTGGAGAGCAATATAAACCAATAGAACTCGTAAATCGATTATTTCCTTCGGAATCTCTTAAAGGGAAAACTGCTTCTCAAGGAAGCAAATTTGGTCGAGCAGTTGAAGAGGCGATTAGGGGTGTATTCGCTGCTTCATTAAAAATTTCAATGTTTTATGGAATTTATACGTGGCTTATTCACACGCTGTTTGAAGTTAATATTGTCTATATTCCTACAGGTATTTAAATTAATATTGTTATGTGTTATAATTAAAATTGTGTTGATTATTTCGAAATTAAATTATTTTGCTTTATTAAATGATAGTTTGTCTGTTATTAGTTCCTTTTATAAATTGTAAAATTTATTATTATTTTAAATGATTTTGCAAAAATGTAGTGTTAGCTGCAATTTTTGGAGCGGTGCCTATACTCGGAGCTTATTGGGCATCATTTCCCGCTATCTTAGAGTTATGGCTCGTTCATCGTCAGACAAGTAAAGCAATTCTTATGGCTATCAGTGCTATTCTTCCCGTATTTTTTATTGATTCGTCCATTTACAGCGAAATAAAGAGGTAAATATTTAAAATTCACTATACCGTAATTAACGATCCATGAAATTATGTTAACTAAAATATGATTTCATTTTCATTGATGTTTTTGTGATTTTGTTAAATTTATTATGCCGTTTGTAAATTTGTCTGTTATTTTTTTAAATTTTATTTACATTGATTCACGTCTTTAGATGTGATTAATTTATATAGAGAAAAATAATATAGTAATATAAGAATAATTATTATCAGTGCTGGTCATCCATATTTAACTGGATTAGCGATAGCCGGCGGTATATTTTATCTTGGCTTTGAAGGAGCTTTGTTTGGACCGATGCTGTTATGTTGCCTTTTCGTTGCGTTCAATATATACAGTTCTATACTACAAGAAAGTGCATCGACAACACCCATACAATCCAGAAATGAATCCACAACGCCTTCAATGAATAAATTAAAGCGATTATATTCAACTAATGATTAAATTAACATATTTTTTAGGAAAAAAAGAATTATTTTCGGATCTGCTTTACAAGCGTTAGCATGAATTGGTTTGATCTAAAATGCATTTTCGACTACGGTTTTTACAAACACTAGAATTCATAGTTCAAGTCAAGCTTTGAGTTTAGTTAATTATGTTTTAAAAAATACTTAAACGTAAAATCCTGTGATTAGAAAACCAAAACAAAGTAAATAAATTGCAAATTTTAGTGAAATATAGTACCATAGTCTATAAAGCTTATAATACAACACTACTTTTGCATAATTATTTAAAACATATGGCCATGTTTTGCACACATTATTGTTATTTAATCTCATGGTTTTTGTTATTTATGTTATAATGTTTAAATGTAAATATAAATAATAAATAATGATTTAAATTATACTGATTATTATGAAACCATTAAATGCCACAATAAGTCTATATATGATACTAAACATATTAAGCTGTGTAACAATAATATTATTTGGTTCAATAACAGCGGATGAGTGCAAATGTAACAATTTTCAGTGCGAACCGCCGGTTCTAAAGTCTGAATGTGAAAGTAATAAAGGAATGTTTGTGGAGTCAGACGAGATGCCAAACACTCGTCAAATTTGCATTTGTTGTGATTATTGTGTTTACGCTCGAAGTAAGAATTTGTTTACTCGTTTCAGAATATTACGGTATTACCAATTAAAGTCAAACTAAGCTTTTTATTTCCGATAAATATTTTTCATTTAACTTCTTGTTAAATTGTTTTTCAGTAGTATTACAAAAACAAGAACCGCACGTTCACATAGAGCTGACTTTCTAATTGTTTAATGAAAATTAATAGAAATAGTCTGTATAAATTATAAAATCCCTTAATTAATATAAAAATAGATGTTAAGAAAGCGCACGTAAGGATAGATTGTGTCAAATCCATAAGCTGGACTTCTCTTAGAGAAAGTCAGCTAAAAAAGTAAAACGGGTAGTAATTTTTATTTGATATAATTTTTGTGCAAACTTGCATCGAAATAGTATAAGCGATGTCAACATTTATAGACCAAAGAAACAAAATTTATTTTACTTTATCCTTGAAAATAAGAATTAATATTAAAAGAAAAAAGTTTACAAATTTATAAAAAATGGCTTATATTTTCGCCAGTTTTAACTAAATTATGCATAAATTTTTTTACTTTCAGAAAAAGATGAAAGTTGTAAACCAGATAGTAATCCTTCAAATATAATAATTTGTGAGAAAAATCTTTTATGCGAAGAAATTAGCAAAAAATGTTTGGTTAAAAAGCAATCAATAGATACGAAGTCATTGTTATTTGATCGATTAAATCCACTTAATCTTGCGCTTCCTTTCAATTCGGCAAAAGACAAATCCGACAATGGTTTTGGCGCATTACCAGCAAAATCATTCAAAGCTTTGCTTGGGTTTGTGATGAGGCATATGACAGATCACGAAAAGCTCGCAAAAATATTTCTAGAGCTTTTTAATAAGTTTAAAGACAATGAATTTTTCAAAAACGTTAAATTTTATTTTTCAAAGCTAAATCCACAAAAAATGATTATTGTTATTAAAGCGTTACTATTGCTTCCTCTAAAAAAGCTCGAATTGTTTGAGTTCGACAAACTTTTAGGAAATTTACAGGTGACTAAACTCGATAGTTTGCTCAAATTGTTCACTCAAAACGGATTAAATAATATGAAACAAGTTTCAGACCCTAAATGCAAGCCATCTTTTGATATCGATTACGCAGTAATTGGTGATGTCGTGAATAATGGCATCCGTTTTGAAGTACAACAGGGATCGAGTATTAGAGGAAATGTTGAGATTTATAAGAACAGTATTTTAATTCAAGATCCAGATTTTGAAATCATAAATACGTTTTATAAAGGAAAGTACATTAAAAGGATACAAAAAAAGCAAAACCTTTGTAAAACGGAGAAAACTGAAAAAGAGAGATGGACTGATGGACTGCCATATACTGTAATACCTAAATGATTATAAATCATATTTCAAACTTTTATTTAATAAAATGTTTTATCAGACATTAATAATAAATGTACTGTACTATCATTAAAATTTGTTAAATAATAGCAGTTATTAACTTACTATTCGTAATATACCACAATAATTGAAGATTATGACAATCAGACTGTCAATCATTATTAAAGTCTAACGAGTAAATATCTATTAAATGTGGTGTATGTGTGAGCAGTTAAACACTTTATATGTTATATAATTATTAATCAAAACTTTTTAAACAAACTTTCTATACACAAAAGCAATATTTTCTGTGTGCGATTTCAAATGCATAGCAACATAACAATTTCGCGAATTCTATTACGGCATAGATCTAAGAATTTTTTTATCTAAGAAATACTATTTCAAAATTTAATCTTTTTAAGAAAATCTCTTTAATTTATTTACTAATCTACACTTTATTTATGTAATTAAGGATTTATTATCGCTTTCTGTGGTTTCTTTTATGCATAAGAAAATTGTGATTTAATTTATTACATTTAATTTTGATGATTATCTAAAATTTAATTCTTTAAAATAATACAAATAATTAACTGTACTATAATATTAAATACTATACTAAATTTTAATTTAGCTATGGAAATATAAAAATCTTGGAAATAAAGTTAATTCATATTAATAAATCAGAAGTAGATGTCTAGTATTGAATTCAATCAGAATGTATTATAATTTCTGTTTTATATTTTCAAAATATTTTGTTAATTATTAGAGTATCCCACGGTTTGTAACGATGCAACAGTTGCACCACAACCACAACTTGAAATATTTTATTTTCTCCTGTGTTTGCGAATGAATGGTTTATTATTTACCGAAACTATCATAAATAACATGATTCACATATTATATACAACATATTAATTTTTAGGTACAAACGAATTAAAAGTTTTATATTTCCATAAACAAATAAACGCTACCCAATACGAGTTAAGGTCATAGCTATTTCTACAACATATATAAACTGATTTTTCATTAAACTTACCAATAATTATTGTTGCAATTTTTCAATTAATGCGAAAAAATATTAGCTTTGTTTTAGAAATCTAATTTTAAAAAACAAAACTCTTGAAAATTTCAGAGAAATATTTCGCTAAGTTCGCTGAGTTTACTGTGCATCTTAATTCACTTATATCTAAACCAACAAAACTCAACTTATAAGCTTATTATCAAATTCAAACGTTTAAATCAAAAGAAAAATGTTTACTGAGTTTATAATTCGTGTGATCAGTTTCTTATGTCTTGTTATTATGTCTAATTCTCAGCTCTTTAGACCAGGATATGAACCTCAAAGTGGTTTGTCATTAATTTATTTCTTGCAATACAATATAATAAACTTAATACAAAATAAAAATAATATAATTTTCTTTACTAATATCTAGTAATTAATTCACTTTTAACGCCTGTCATACCAAGAAGTGAATGCACTGCAACTGCAGATAATAGATTAGGTTTATGTATGCCTAAAGCTGCTTGTCTTTCGTACGTATATTATAAATCGTTTATTAAATATTTTAATAATTAAAGAAAATTTCAATTAAATTTAAAGTAAATTATTTGATTGATTTATGTTAGATCTGGTGGATATGTATCAGGACTGTGCAGTTTTGTTTTATCGTGTTGTGTTTGTAAGTATTTTTTAATCACCCAAAATCAAATAAACATATGAAAAGAATCGCGATTTTGAAAATTACAATTTCTAAATATCCGAATTATTTTATAAAATATTTTCTAAAAAATGTAGATCAAGGAACGTGTAAATCGGTAATCACGGCGAATGAAACGTATTTCGTTTCACCACAATATCCAGCGCTGCACAGCGAAAGACTTGATCCTCCGTTTTGCATATTCACTCTTCAGAGAAACACACCAATCATTAAATGGCCAGTTTGTCAAATTAGGTTAGATTTCGATGAGTTTAGTTTAGCGCCACCATATAACGGCACGTGTGGTAATTCAAGAACTGACTCGTTTATTATCTCTGGCGCCACAAATTTTAATCAAACAGGTCTTCCCAGTGATGGACTTTGCGGAGATCTTACTGGTCAACACAGTAAGAACTGATTGTTTAACTTTTTCAATATTTTTAAAAAATTTCTACAAATTATATTATTTAGTATATATAGACGTGGATCCAAACAATGTAAATGATCCGCTATTGTTGATAGTAAATACGGCTAACGAACAGGAGTATAACCGCAAATGGAGTGTACGCATACAACAAGTTCCGTGTCAGTCGCCGTACAGAGGTTTTTATTTGATTTCGCTTTTTTCAAATTCATAATAATAATACGACCAAACAATGTTTCACAGCTCCTCCAGGCTGTCTGCAGTATTACACGGGTCAGTCCGGTAATGTTGAAAGCTTTAATTACCGGGGCATCGGTAAAGCCACACCGGTTTCAATTCCGGGCCAATTTCCCGGTCAACAGGAAATGCCAGCACCAAATTATTTTAATTATCTCCATTATGGCATATGTATCGCCAAATTACCAAAAGTGTGCGCTATTCGTTGGCAAGCGATTAATTTTGATTTTGGTGGTCAGGCAGCGGGATATTCCTCTTCCGAAGCGAATTGCATTGTTTATCAACAGTCACCGAACGATGATATCGGCGATTATGCTATAATACCTGCTTCTTCTCTTAACGGCCAAAACTTACTCATAAATAAGTATTGCGGACAAAGATTTAATCCGAGTCTAACGAATAGTGTAGATAATGCTGATGTTATTTGTAAGTTATTTAAGTTAATGTTTATTTAAATTTCTAAGTATGATATGATATGAATTATTAATTGATAGCATTTTCGAAACCGTTTATTTTGATGGTCCACTCGGACTCGAGACCAGTCATTAATTTTCTGGGCACAACACCTCAGGACCAAAAAGGATTTCAATTGAGATACCAACAAATTTCATGCTAAAATAGCATACTATTGATATCATTCTTACTACTGTTACAGTAGGAATTAAAAATATATTAAACAAATACAATTGTATCCCATTTTATTATTTATTTTATTAATGATATAGAAAATTCGTTTAGCTATTAGTTTGAGATTCGTTTAGTTATTGCGTCTATACTTGTTTGTGTCATTACTACAACATTTAATTTAATTTGAAACATTATTTATTTGTACCATAATATTATTTAAAACCAATTTGAAAATTCACAAAAAATGCATAAATAGAAAACAGTTCATAAGAATTGTATGGCATAAAGCTGTATGATATTAATAGTTTGTTAGCCTAAGTTATTTGTCATACTTTAGTAGGATAACAATAGTTTAGTATTCAAAAAATTATGTGGTATTTAATTATAAATTTTCTATGCCAGTGCTTACTGTAACACTGAAAACAAGTTTATTTATAGCGTAACAATTAATATTTTCTTGAATTTGTTTAATACAATGTTTTATTAAAGCAATAATAATAAAATGATTTAAGTTAACAATAAAATCAATTAATAATGAATTAAATAAAATTACCTGAATTTAAATTATTATTCAGAGTTTAGAGATTATTAAAATAGTTTTCAAAAATCATTAAAAATAATGAATAGAACTGTAACACTCAATAAGATTCCATTAATTTTATTAAAGTTTTTTAAAATACAATTATGGTAATAGAATAAAGTATCGAATATAATAAAAGAAACAGAAATAATTGGACGTCAATAATAATTGCTATAACAACCAAATGATTCTTCAAAACAAACCTTTTATTATTTTTAGGATAATTTTCTTAAGTTAAATATAGTTTTGATTTATGTAAATTAATTAGAATCGGGTCATAATGTCAACCGAAGCGTTTCCCGTTTTATACTTTAATATGTGTTCTGAAATGATGTATATTATTGAACAAAGATTAACGGCTCAGAGTATCGATGTAAGCAAAGCTAATAAAGGTAACCATAGATTATTTAATATGGTATACGTAGTAAACTAGTGAAATATCTGATCTTTAGTTATCGAACAAAAATACTTTTCATATAATTATGGTTCTCTAATCATTATTTTAAAGCCTATTTTATTTATAGTGACATTTTTAAGCTATGTTTTATTAACAAATTATGAAGAATAGAAAATTATTTTAATGATATCTCATAGATACACCCAACACATTATTTTATTGAGCTATCATTATAAAGCTTAGCTATAAATTAGTTTTTAGTGTACAAACTTTTCCCTGCAAATTACACGTAAAGTTTAATATAATTTGTAATATTTTCTTATTTTACTTCGATTTAGTAATAAATGACATACTGTTGGCAATATTTAATCCGGAACTGGTTTGCGAAGTATTTAAAAGACAACAATTATTGTCTTTGAGTATTGTTCGACAAATGTTTGAAAAGTTGGTTCACTCATCGATTATGAAACTAAACGAACAAAGCATGAATAAGGTTTGATAATTTCGATAATACCAACATTTGTGCGCTCAAACTATTCATATTTAACTGTTTTACAACTATAGCTGTTCGACTTAATGGTAATGGTTTTTAAGCACCAAATGGTTGCGTGTAATACACCGGTAGATATCATAGATATTACTTTGAATCATATGAATTCTATGAGTAAAATCGCTCACACAGAACATACAACTAAATTAATAGAATCGGCGAAAGAGCTGTTTGTCAGTTATTATGCAAACCATAATTGGGCCGAACTTCAGCTCATTCGATACAATATTCTTGCTTTTTTGCAAGACATTAAGACAAGAGTTTCGATATTTTTGAGAGATGGCACTCAAGACAATAGCGGAACGTTCGTGATTAAGCCAAAAGGGTTTGTCAGCTGCGAGTGTCAGATACCGGGTATTATCCGATATTTCAACCATAACGACGAGGTTATTGAAACCGTTAGTTTTAATTCAGGCGGTCATTACGTTGCCAGCAATGAGAAAACAAAATTAGGACTTAATATGTAAGTTTACGGCTCAATCACTCAATTACGGTAACAATTTTTTGTGAAACATTTGTTTACTATTAAGTTATACGAAAGAATATTCGCTAAAAGACGAATCAGTTGCGAATCAAGCGCTTCCGACTCAGAGTCATGCGAACACTAGACTGAAAGCGTTGAGTAAAACTGAACCACAAATCAAAGAGAGCGCCGCTCAAGAATTGAATTTATTAGCGAAACTGATTGGGAGACAACAAATCAGTGATTCCGAACATAAAATGGGTTTTTGGCTTAATCTCGGAACACACGAGTCTATTGACGATCAGATTAAACACGACAGCGCTTTCAATTCTACCGAACTTAACTTAACTCCAGAACCGGAGATGAATAGCGATTTAGAGTCTATTATCAACGAATTAACTGTTGATGATAATGAACAAAATAATTATACGGAAAATCACGATAATTTATTAGAATTAATGGATTCATAATTTTTTTACGCAGTTTAGTCAATAATGCATTAGTTTTAGACTAATCAATAAATCATAAATAGTTATTACTGTTTGGGTTTCTTATAATATTCAGATTTTATTGTTAAAAATATAATAATTTAAATAATAAGTTTTAATGAGTAATAAGTATGTAAACTTCCAGATAATTAAATAATAAGAAAGAAAGCTGTTTTACAGATAACAATTAATGCGTACTGGATTTTATTTATTATTAATCAAAATATGTGTAACGCATTTCTCAATAAGATTTACATTATAAAACTCTACACATACTACAGTATAATAATAAACGCATATTTTTAAATTTAAAAGCCATAAAGTAGAGGTCGAAAAAAGTCCGATTATACACTCCCACTCCCTCCCGCATAAAATATTTTTACTCCCGCGGGACTGCTCCCGTAGAAGCAAAATCAGCGTTCCCGCCGCTCCCGCCCGCAGTTTCCGCAAAATGACAATAAAAACTTTAAAATCACAAGATAAACCTTATTAAGGATTATAAATAGTTTAAATAAATATGTAAATAAATAAATAATAACAGTTTGTTTGATATACCATTTGAAATTAATCAAATAATTCAAATATATTTTTTAAAAACATAAAAATTTTGTGAATAAATTTCTTCGGCATCTAAAACTCGATGAAATTGGCATTAAAATGTTATTTTAATTGGTATGCGGGAATATAAAGGCTTTGCGGGAATCCCGTACATCCCGCGATTTTTTAGGTTTTTCCCACTCCCTCCCGTCCCGCATAATTTTCACTTAATCCCACTCCCTCCCGCTTCCCACGGGACCCATTTTCGACCTCTAGTGAATAATACTCTATCTGTTAACTTAACACAGCTATTGTCGTCATAATGTCTAGCGTAGTACTACGATATGTGGTATATGTATAGTATACTTACGTGTTAGTATGGAATATTCATTTAACGCAGAAAACATAAAGTTTAAACTTTAAAGTTCAAAAGCGCAAGAGTGCATACATTTAACATCGTTAGCCTGTCATATGTAACGCATGCGCGTAACCGATACATGTGTTGTATTGATATAAACCTTTAACTGTAAGACTAACGAACACTTACGCTAGTTTTTCGTTTATTGATTCAATCAATAACAGTACAATAAAAGTACAATAACAATACACGTGCTTATTATTTACATATAACTTTGAATAAACCATTATAATAATGGCGACGCCATTGTTTCCATCTCTATGTCCGCGTTATATGGATCCCAATTGGTTTCAAGTGGACAAACCATTAGACGAAGAACAACAGTTAACACTTATGGAAAAAGAGCATTGCAGTCAAATGTCGGAAATCACTTCCAGAGACAACGACTTAGTGCCCACTCAGACAAACAACGAATTCGAAGAGGAAGAGGACGACGACGACGACAATGAGGACGACGACGACGACGACGACAATGAAGAGGACGAAGACGACGAGGAGATAGAAGTGGACGAAATACACTTCAATCCCGATTCTCCCGTCAATTCGCCTCATTTCTAATCATTTCATTTGCGTTTTTTGTTACAAAATCAAATCAATTAATTTAGTATTTATATATTTACTAAATTCAATCATTCATTATTTAGATTATAAATATTAAATTTATTAAAGATTTTTAGAAAAATACATCATATAAAAGTGTCATAAAACAAATTTAATACTTTTGAGTATAAATATAGATAATTATTCAAACATTTAACGGTTTTTCCATTCCGTTTGTATAATTGTTTAATACAGTCCACGTTTCAGTCCACAACTGTTGCTGATATTCATCAACGAGTGAATATGGAGACGATTTAATGATAGTGCAATCCTCTAAGTATTTGCCGCCAACGCCTTCCAGTTCTGACGATAGTGTAGCGTAAACTATAGTTTCGGCGCCTTCTTTAGCAGTCTATTAACGAATAAAATAGTTTTTAATTTTTTTTCAAAGGTAGTCGTTTAAAACAGCTTAAATTTAATGACGTGTTCACCAAAACAAACTTCTAAATGAAGTCCGTATTGGTATTCACATTATTGATTAAACACTTAAAATCATATTTACTCTGAATAGAGTGGTGGCAACCAATGGCGCGATCTTAACCCACCAAACATTTTCGTATAACTCAGTCTTAGCCACACCGGGATGAACCGAATTAACGGTTAAGTAATTGCCAAACTCTGCGTTAGTATTGAGCCATTTATGAAAACTGAATGTGAACATAATTTGGGACAATTTTGACTGAGCGTACGCGTGAAATGGCGAATATATTTGTCGCGATTGCAAGTCATTGAGGTTTAGGTTTCGGGCGAAATGCGTCGAAGACGACACGTTAACTATTCGAGAGGTTTGGCCACACCTTTTAGCCGATTTAATCATCGCTGGCATCAGTGACCATATCAGCAAACAATGTCCCAAATAATTCACTTGAAAGTGAGATTCGAAGCCATCGGTAGTAAATTTTTTGGGCGCAAACATTATCGCAGCATTATTTATTAGATAATTTAATTCTTTAACGCCTGACGATAGAAACTTTTGCACAAATTTCTGGACCGATTCGAGTGACATGAGGTCGAGATACCAAATCTCTAGTTTTCCTAATTTTGTTGATTTGTTTTTATCGCTCAGCTCTTTCGTGATCTTTCGTTTTAATTTTTCACTAAAATCATTGTTCGCTGAACTGGCAATTATTACGTGACATCCTTGTGATAACAAGACAAACATACAGATATTTAAATCGCGATTTTAAAAGAATTGGAGAAAATTGTTAAGTAAATTTTTTTCAAAGTTCTGTGGTTTTATTTTAAGAAAACTTTTATTTCTGTGATACCTTTAATGAGTAACATTTTTGCCACTTCGAGACCGATTCCTCGCGAACCGCCAGTGATTATTGCAACTCTTCCGTCAAGAGTTTTAGGCAAGTCTTCGTCATCAGACGACAAATGCCTAACAGACGAAAATATGTGATACTTTCGGTTGAGTTCTTTGATCACATAAATCGCACCCAATATATACAAATGTAATGCTGTCCACAATGTGAATATTAAATCACTAATAATGGTTATAATTTGCAACATTTTTTTTTGAAAATATATATTTATTATCGTAAAATTTGTTAGAGATCTAAATTATTATTATTAAAAAAAATACAGAAGTCAGAAGTCAATACAGTATATAATACTGTTTATACATAGAAAAATCCACGCAACAGTAACCTAAAAACCTTTTGAAATATATAAATATTTTCACGTGGACTACAGTAACAAACAAACATCAATAATGTTTATTAATAACGGAACAAACTTTAATATAAAATGTTGAGTTTAGACGTTATGTCAGTTTATATTAAACTTTAAGTAAATTTAGTAATCATTTGTCATTTAAGCAGAAGTATTACTTATTCACATAAATTTTTTAGGTTATTCAACAAAAATTATAACAATTGAGTTATTTAAAATTAAGTAGTAATAAACGAATACCACTTATTAATTAATGCGAAATAAAGGGATTAATATTTATAGATAATATATTAATGTAAATAATTGTTAAAAGTTTGTCAAATAATAATCGTATTTTAAACAAAACAAATTAAAATTCAGTTAATTAATTATATTACAAATGAATAGTTTGATTGGCATCGGTATCAGAATCGTCATCCAATTCACTGTTTATTTCACTAATATTTCGCGTTTCAATATCGTATTGTAGTTTTGCTTGTTTTGGGAATAAATTTTTTGTTTGAGTTGTGGCCGAACTTACGGCTGTCGCCAAACATTGAGAACTTGAACTGTTAGGTTCTGAACTGATATTTCTTTTAGTTAAGTTTGCGCGTCGTTTAGCGGATCTGAATTTACAGAAACAACAGACAACGATAGCGACAATTACAGCAAAAACGGTGCCAAATATAGCGATCAAAACGTAACAATCGGTAAGCCAGTCGAGAACACAATACTTATTGGGCAAAAACTGTTGTCCATCAGTGGTTTTGCTGACACGAATAAAGTGCAAATCAATGATAAACTTTCCGCGATATACTCTGTACTCATTATAATAGCTGTTGTCATATAGAGTTACGCGCGTATTATGACTGCACTGATAAGAGTAGTACTCTTTGTATTTGCTTAGTATGTAACGTTCGCTCATATTCCAGCAATTATTGTCTGCGAGAGTAAAATCGTTGCGACAATGCATTGATTTTATGTGTGTGTTAATCAATTCGATATAATCGAGAGATATCTCCACATAATTAGTGAGTGATATACCAAACGCTAATGCGATGCGCGAATGTTTGTTGTGGTTGTTTGTACCGTCAAAGCGGTAAACTATTTTTCGGTCGTATTTGCATGAAGACAGTCGACCGATCGATGTCTCCGGTGTTGAGTATTCAAACACATGTCCGCTGTACGAGTTGTTTGATGGAAATACAGATATCGTGGCGTTAAACGATACGATTATACATATCTTACCGTTATCTGCATCTTCTATATAGTAATTTCTGTTTAACCCGTTTATTACCGGCAAATATATTTGCGTTAAACTGAAACTGATTAAACATATATTCGCTAATTTAATCATTTCTAGTATAATTAAAACGAAATCAAGTTTTACTGTTGTATGAAATAATGAAAATAATAATGTATTGATTGACTGAATCGATCACATATTAACAATTAAACCAAAAACACATTTCGTTCAAATGTTTTTCAGTTTAAAATAATAGCAAAGTTTATAATGAAATATGAGCGCCAATACTACTAATACGAGTGTACGTTATAGAGCTGTGGAATGCAAGTCTTAAGCTTAAGTCGTAAGCAGTGCTATCATAAACTTTAATCTTTACGAATTAGTTTATATATATATATTAGTTTATAGGTGTTTATGATCTGTTTGTTTAACACTTATTGTAATGACTATAATCTGTGAAAAGTTTTACTGTGATTCCCAATAAGCGCACATTATTTTTGAAATACGAGAAACTTAATCATTGCAAAAATAGTTGTCTTGACATTCCAGTACATTCTATTAAATAAATTGAACTGAATATTATTAGTACAGCCAAATAAACTATATTTCGAACAATACTTAAGAATAGTTTGTCAATTAATGACACACAAAACTTTACGTTTAATATCGTGACAATAAACTCAAAAATTCAAAACTTATATTTAACGCGATAGTAAAATCGATTTCACGTTTTTGAGTTAATTATGAAATAAAATATGTTTTTATAAATAAATATAAACATTTTTTGAGATGAAAGCTCTATACCCTATTATACAATAGATTTGTTTGAGTAATCCGATTATACCACGCGATATCGTAAATATCAAAAATAAAATAACTTTTAATATACATCTTCACGTAAGAACAGCTTCAAACACTCATTTATTTAACGCATTGAAACTAAAATAATCCGATATTATTCTCAATAAATGGAGAGTTAATATTAAAAAAACTCTTAACGAACAGTTCCTGAATGTATGACCAAACTGTGAAGTGTTCTAAAGCGTTAAAAGATTGATTAAAAATAAAATTTAAACTTTGTTATAAAAATGTTATATAGTATAATAATGATCCAAAATATTATATGATCAAAGAAACTCAAAATATTTTATTATTCAAAAAGAATTATTTGAGAAAAATCGCTAATATTCTAAAATTTTCTCAAAGACTTACAAAGAGTTTCTTTCTATTTTCTAAAAGAATATTTCATTCGATGAGTAAATTATAAAAATAATAAATTTAAATTATATGTTCATTTAGTAATATTAATAAATAATTTGGTAACTATTATTAAGTTAATATTGAATATAATTTTTTGTATATTTTTTAGTGGGGATTTTTAACGGATATCCATTCATATTAATTACTGTATATAATTTCGGTAAAGCATTATAATAGTGGCTGTAAGTATACAGGGGCTACAAAAAATTGAATGATACACTTTTAATCAAGTTTTTTTAATACAATATCTTAATATAAAATTATA
>JAQGAW010001726.1:0-17765 GCA_034698025.1 Phthiracarus crinitus
TCAAGTTTTATATACTAGAGACCAACA
Source organism: Phthiracarus crinitus (assembly GCA_034698025.1). NCBI lineage: Eukaryota > Metazoa > Arthropoda > Arachnida > Sarcoptiformes > Phthiracaridae > Phthiracarus > Phthiracarus crinitus. Next base: position 28 of record JAQGAW010001726.1, read on the forward strand.
TATCCTGCCAAACCCCCCCTTAAACTATAATTACGACACTAAAATGCAAATCAATAGTAATAATCACTATGAATCCGTTTAGCATTAACTTATTGTGTAACTGAATGAGATTTGCATTATTAACGCTAATATTTGATACATAATAAACTAATAATTATAGATGAAAGGTGATAGAAAATATATAAAACCAAAAATTACTCAATTGCTTTTCTTATTATGTAAAAACATTGAATGTGTTTGTTAAAACAAAATGTTCACAGATAGCGTTATTTTGTTGTATACGGTGTTTTGTAAAATCTTAAGCCGTTCGTAAGTTAATTATATAGTAATAATAATTATTATAATAAAACATGAGGGGGCGAGGGATATATCAATAATGGAATAACAACATCATTGCGCACCCGATGTACTCAATTAGGATCTTCTATGTCCCAATGTTAATAATCGACTTATGGCATAATATGACCATATCCATTGAGGCAGGCCCTCTTGCATCTTCAATTATGGTACAGCAACGTTCCAAATTCAATACTAGATCAGCCATGTCTCAGGATATTAACGCGCGCGTTCAGACTTTGGAGAGAGGGATCTGTTCGAAAAATAAGTCACACTCTAATCATAAATCAGTGAATGAAGTAATTTAAAAAATGCAGAACAATCAAATTCAATTCAAGAAAAAAGATTATTTAATGAATTCCAAAGATCATTAGTTTAATTCTTTGGCACTGATCCATTAAAAAGACCAATGATTCCAAAAATTATTTATAATTTAAGAAATTACAAAATAATTAAATTCGATATTATGATAAAGGCAAAAATAACCAACGAAACAACAATCGATGATCTTAATACTATTTTTAATTGTGGAGAATACCCAGCCATAAAACATAATGGAATCAGTATTAACGATTAAAAAACAAAAGAAAGTAAACAACGACTCCTCCTTGAAAAGAACAAATAGAAGTAAAATAAAAACAATTAGACAACAAATAAAGCATCTATTGGAATGGTAAAATAAAAACAAAATCGTAAAAGTGATTCAAACATTTTAAGTAATCTGTAAGTCAAATAAATTTAACAAAACTTCATCGAATATTAACAAAAAATCATTGAACACATAGATCTTTTAAAACAAAAACTCGCAGTTCAAGCCAAAAGATAGCTAAAATATAACAAAAAAATAAGAAACTCTGGAAAAAAGCAATTATAAACACTTCTACAGAAACTAATCACAAAACAAAGATTGCAATACTGATTTATTTCTAACTAAAGAATCATTCGAATGTTATTAGAGTAATTTATGGTTAAAAGTTGTCCCAACATAATAAAAAATGGATAACTAGACTTAAAGAAGAAAACAAAGAGATCCAAATGAAAACTACAATAATAACATTAGAAGAAGTAAAACAGGCTCAAATAAAGGCACATAATTGATAATCATCAGGACCTGATAAATTACAAAACTACTAATGGAAATGTTTTACATCAAATTATGAGCCACTTATGAATACCATAAATAGAATTGTTGAAAGCAATGAACAACTGCCACAATATTTAATGAAAGTAACTTAATTGATATATAAAAAAGGAGATAAAAACAAACCTGAAAATTATCGACCATTAACTTGCGTTTCATCTTTTTATAATATTATAACAACTATAATATCAAACAAAATCAGCATAACTTACGCCTTCATTAAATACTTGCAGAACAAAAAGGATGCAGAATTGTTTCTAATGGCTACAAAGAAGAATAAATAATTGATAAAATCATATTCAAAATGGCAGAGGAAAGCAAGAAACTTATCTGCAGATTGGATTGATTATGTAAAAGCCTTGATATATCAAAAAAGCTAAAATGAACATCAATGAAAAATATCAAAACAGAGTAAGAAGTGTTCTAAAATCAGCATTCGCTAAAAATAAAGTTAAATAAATTAACACTTGAACAATACCTTTACTGATGTACTAATTTTGAATATTAAACTGAAACGAAACTGATTTATAAGACATCAATAGAAAAACATGGACAATCTTCACAGAATATAGATTACATGATCCCATGTCTGCAGTAAACGATTTCGTTTACCAATAAAATTAGGCGGCAGTGGAGTATTAGATATCCATTACTTATCTAACAAACAAGTCAACAGTACAAACAACATCCATAACATCCATAATATACTGTCCAAATTGACTTCAATCTTCTAAAATTAAAAGAACAATCATTAAAACAAATTAACAATACTATTGAATCCAAAAAAACGTGGTATGGATAAGAATTTAATGAAAATAATATGATAAAGATTATTCTGCAATCATTGTAATTGTGGTTTATTTCCTGAAACAGAATGATTCTTATTTGCAATACAAGATCAGGTTATACCTGCCAGAAATTACCAAAAATATATTGAAAAACAACAGTCGACGATAATTCAGACTGTTTTTCCCAATCTTAATAAATACAACATATTACTGTTACATGTCGTATATTATCTGGTACTGAATACACTGAAAGATATAACTCAATAGCAAAAACTATCCAAGAAATAGCTTTAAATTTAAACCTAATTACAGAAATATTACAATATTATAACTTCAATCCTAAACCAGTATTAGAGTCTCAAAGTTTTACTTTTTCCTGGTATCGTTCAATAAGTACCGTTAAAACAATAAGAAACAACAAACCAAACATTGTAATAATTAACAAATTATCTAAAACAGCAACGCTAGTAGATATCTCATGTGTTCTAAACCACAACATATCCTTAACAGAAAGTATATCGACATTCGCAGCACAAATAAAATATGTTTGGAAATTAAAAGAAACACAACAAATATCCCAATAGTTATTCGTACAAATGGTTTAATTTCGAAAAATTTAACATCAAATCTAATTAAATTAGAGATAAATCCATTAATTATAAAATTACTGGACAAAACAGCAATTCTTCGTACGCGTAACATAAGTAAGGAAATGTATTCAAATTTCGTATGCATTATATGTTTTGTGAATTAACACTGCTATCGGTTTGCATTGGCATGTTATCACCGCATATATTGTTAAATACAGCAATTATTGCGTCAATAAACAACAATAATAATAATAATTAAGGATGACGTAGATATTATGATTTTGAATCGTAATTATTGAATAGAATTGTATTACTGTAATGTACACAATGATATGGTTGTAATAATACCAATCATATCAATCATACTGTACTACCGTAACGGTATACTGTAACGTGTATTACTGTACCATAATAGTAATCATATTAACATTAATTGCTGTGATAACTGTTTCGATTTATTGATTTATTACAAAATGATTGAACAAAATGAAAATATCAACATTATTCGTGATAATGAAGATGACAACTCATGGTATGAGATATAACAATATGTATTGAAATATGTATTCCAATATGTATTTGATATATGATATGATAGGATGGTTGAGTTGGAAACAGCATTACTCACTGAATGCGATCAAAATGTGATCAAACAAATAACAAATCAAAAGACTATTCCAGATTCAATGAGATATGAATATTGGCAGGTATTCTAACGTTAATACTTAAATATTCATATTATTATTGTTATGATTATTGTCTAACGTTATGTATTGATAGTTATTTCTTGGAGTGAAGGGTCGATCGAAAGTGTTGTGCGATGTCTACGATTTGACCGAACAATCCATTATTAGATCAGACTGTCAGCAATTGGTTGATAGTTTAGTATTGCGTCATGAGATGGATGGTTCGAGTATGGATGCTATGGATTCCGATTCAGATCGAGTCGCTCTCCAATCAGATCTCGAGGCTATAATTACTAATTTTTCGAAACTCAATGATATAAAGTATACGTCAAACAACGGATGGCTACAGATATTGCGATGTCTATTAGTGTTGCCATTAAAAAGGGATGAATTATTTAAATTCTTTGAAGCAATTAATTTGCGATATATTCCTAAACGAACGGATAAAACGAATAGCGATCAATCATTCCATTTGCTTCGTCTTTTGCTTCTCTATCACGAACCAGAGTTATGTTCATTTTTAGATACACGCAAAATATCACCGGATTTATACGCCACTTCATGGGTATGTTTATATGTTTACTATTTGTTTCGATTTAACTAAATATACGGTAGTTTTCAAGTTGTTTTTCGTTCTTAAGAGAAAAATTTTGTTTTTTCATATATTTTTTTCAAAATTTTGTTTTCATTTATTAAAATCATCATTAAATCAATCCGAATCTAAATATAAAATAAAGTATTAAATAATAAAATATTTTAAGTAGAAATTACTATATAAAGTTAAAAATTAGTTGATTATTTGATTACTAATACCCAAATTTATTATTACAGTATAATCTTGATTATTCATGACATCATAGACAAGTAAACGGGTGACGGTTTCGGTCGAATAATGTTTCATATAACGAAAACCCTATAGATTTATACTTAAAAACTTATTCAAAATTTTTGAAAAATTTTAAAATAAGACTTTTATAGCTTAATAATAATTATTTTAATAATTTTGATTATGCAAAATTAGAAGAAGTATAAAAGTATTTTGATAATCATTTCGTGTCTACAATTTTAACGATTTACGAAACAATTTAGTAATCCTGAACTATAATCGCTTTTAGCAAATTAAATGTTTTGGATCCGGAAATGTTTGAACTGTAAACAATGTTATTCCTCCAAATATTTTAGAATTAATTAAAATATTTTTAAAACCTATTATTTAAATAATAATAAGTGACTTTATTTTAAAAGGATCTCAATTTAGCAATAACTAGTCTCACATTGAGTCGTTTAGTAAATTTGATTCATTATTCATTCAAACTAACATTTATTTAGTCTTACATGTATTAGTTTCTAATATCGTTATTTAAACAAAATAAATGGCAGCACCAGAACGTTTAATATTTATTGACGTTTAACATTCAATAAATGCTTTATAGTTGAGTAATTGCTTAAAAATTTTCAGTTTATATTTCAAATACTGTTTGTACATTTTTCATTTATTTTTGAAAATTTAGTAGAGAAATATCTTATAAAAATTAATTGATGGTTTAAACCACAGTTTTCTTGTGTATAATAAATAAAATCTAAACCACTTATTATAGCGGCAATTAAATTGTCTGTTTAGGCCTAACCACAGGCAAATAAAATAGGAATACTTATTGAACAAAAATTACATTATAAAATAATCAATTGTTTTTCAGCGACCAGTTTGACATTCTTTATTCCAATTTCAAATTAGCTTAAGAATATCAGTATTTGTTTTAAATAGTTTTTGAAAGTTAATAATATTTTATATTTATCGAATTAATATTAATTTAAAAAACAGTTATGCCTAAAATAAAATCATAATTGAAATCTAAAATTAGTGCAATTGGTCTTAAATACTTTGAATATTTATGCAACTAATAAATTCAGCTTAAGTTGAAAAAAGTTTCTCAATTTTTAAGTATATTACTGATGTAAAAAGAGACAATTTAACAATAATATTTCATTACAAATAACGATAACAAATAAAACAAAACTATTGAAAAACTTAAAACAGCAGTCATATATTATAACCGTATCGATCTTTCTAATCATAAGAGCAATAAGTGTTATTATAGTAATGTGACTCATTAACGATGGGACTTATTAACGATGACAATACGTTCAAAGCCTGTCCATTAATGTTTGCATATTTCGGTTCTTAAACTATTGTTGTCTATAAGTTTATTGTTTATTACTAAGTTATATATATATATTATGTTATGTTACTTATTAAATATTAATTAATTTTATTTAGTTTCGTAGTCTATTCTCATCCGAATGCGAGCTTAAAGTGACATTAGCGCTATGGGACGTATATTTTACATTAGCGAATCCGTTCTTAATATTTTTTCTTTCGCTTGTAATGCTTGTTAACGAAAAGTATGCCAGTTTTTAACATTCCTATATTCATATTTATCAAACAAACTTGAATTATGTGCTTAACAGGGAAAATATTCTTGAAATGAAAAATGAGAAAAAGCACGTTATAATCGAAAAATTACGTTCAGTGCCAAAAGCGTTATGTGTTGATGACATCGCAGATTTGTTTTATTTAGTTGAACATCACTATGTTTCTAGAACTCCATATACTATAAACGTAAGTAAAACTATAGCATACTGTACACATTAAACTGATTTTATTTGTTATTATAGAATCTTCAATGTGTTCTTTTCGAAGCTTGCGAACCAAATAAAAATGACGACCAAATAACAGATTTATCGCATTTATTATGTGTTACGGTTCCGATTACTGAATTACTTCCAAATGCGTGTTCAAATCTAAATAATGTTCGTTATTTCGTTGTTGATTGTCGACCAGCAGATCAATACAATAATGGACATTTATCAACAGCTTTCCATTTGGATTGTAGTCTAGTAAACAAATTATAATTGATTGCTGTATAACATTGTTATTAATGATTACTATACGGTAGATGTTGGACGAGCCGTCTGCGTTCAACACTGCAGTTAAAGCGCTTTTGGCGGCGCAACAGCAAGCAATAGACGCACATTCAGTGGCGGGTGGACACCATTTATGCTTTATGGGCAGTGGACGCGATGAAGAGGATCAGTACGTTCATATGGTTGTCGCTTCTTTTCTTCAAAAACACCACCAATTCGTTAGTTTAGCTTTTGGTGGATATGCGGCGTTACACCAGATAATTGCAACAAACAATGATTTTGATAATTTTCTAGTCGATCATAATAGTAAACATTGCATTGCATGTAATGCTCATATTTCACTAATTATTAATAATAATTTGACGTTTAATAAATCTACTGTCGCTGATATGGAACACTTTACTTCTGTTTTATTCGATAAAGTTGCTAATGTAGTGAAACCTAAAATAACTGAAATGAAAGAAAAAATAGTTGATTATGTCACGAATCCAAGTCAACAACAAATTATAAGGCATGTCAGCGCTAGAGATAAATTAGGCAAAAGATATAAAGGATCGAATAGATTTACGATCGACGATGACCTCGAGTCTGGTATGTCATCTCCATCTCTATGCCCCAATTGTTCAATTGTTTATATTTATATTCAGATGGCGTGGACTCATCAAACGATGAAAAATCTCAAGAGATTGATGTGGAAGATTGGGCTAAAAGTCCAGATGTTGTTGGATGCTTTAAGTGTCAAGAACTGAAAGATGATGGATACAAATATGCCAGGTTTTATTAAATCTATATCCAAATGTTATGTTTATATTGTATGTATTTAATAGCTATTTAGGTGTTTCTAATTCACATTTATATTTATTTCGCGAAATTCCTCACAACAAGGGATACGCGAAAATCATCGCTAAGAGGCCTTTGGAAATGATCGTACAAATCACATCTAAAAAGCGTTGTCCTGAATTGATAACATTTAAATATGGACAAACAGATAGTGGTTCGCAGCAAAATGTGATCGCAAAAGACCTCTTATTAATACCTAAACCATACGAAGTAACCCGACTTATTAAACAACAGGTCATTAAAATTCTTGATTTGAACTCTTCTTCGAGCAGTACTTCTAGCAAACGATAAAAATATTGATTATCTGAAACTGTTTTTAAACTGGTTCTGAAACGAAGCTTAAGATAAACACTTAAATTATTTATAATTAATTTAAACTCAACTACCGGTTCTAATTTTGCATTTGTTTGATGAAAATGGCCCAAATTTTTGCTCATATGATTTAAACTTGATTGCGATCGTGAGTGGTCTCAATATATATGGACAATTATTCTTAACTTGTTATTTCATAAATTATATTTATTTTTTGAATTTCTCGTTCATTAAAATGATTAATAGTGTGCTTTAAAAGTGAGCGCTTTTCAAATACCGGTAATTAATGACTGATCCTTTGGTGTACAAACATGGATCAAACATTAGACAAATGCCTGTAAACAATTTGTATTGTAAGTATCTATGAATCGTCAAACATTAAATAAAATCTCATAAATGCTATAAACAAATCATATGTATCGATAAATGCCATAAAAATAAACATACATTGGTTTATATTTGGAAATTTTTAATAAGTTTTTGGTATAAGTTATGGTTTGGTTTTTGTTTTATAAATTCATTTTTCAAATACCGTATATGTATTTAATCAAATTATACGGAATATTGTTGAGAGTTTGCAGGCGATATATTCGTGGAATTATTCCAATTGTTTTTACTGTAATTTCAATTTAATTATTTGAGACAACAAATTAAAAAAATAGATGTATTAGAATATCAATAATTTCGTTGAAAGTTTGAATAACATCTTATGAAATATCAAAAAAGTCGTATTTTCCCAAAAACTCATGTTTTGCTATAATAGCAAATTATGTTAAAAGTTGAATTTGTTTTCGTTTAAATTTTTATTTTCTCGAGAATATTGGGATATTTTTGTTTAAATTAGAGCAGAAAGTATTGTTTTTTTATCTATACTTTTTAAATTTTATACTCTATATTATAGCAAATTTTTAATTTAAAATTATGATAACGAAATAATAGAAATCTTAAATATTTGATGATTATTCAAACATTACATTAATTTTATAAAACGATTTTAATTTTTTGAAGTTAAAATGGATAAAAACGAAATTATTTTTGATTAAAGATTTACCTTTGGTTAAAGGTTCAGATTCTCAAAGGGTTAGTCTCAGGTTGCATCTGGTGCTTCTGGAACCCTAAGCTAAATAATCACTGCACACAATTTAAATCTAATAATAAGTTTTCGTAACTAATGTTTTCCGATAAACAATTAATGCAATCGAGATAAATAAAAAAGTATCGGAGGCTAAACTTTAAGCTTGATTTACGTTTGCTTTTTAATGTATAGTTTGTATGCATTACAAAAATAATAAATGCGCTAATTTGTCAAATTAAATCTGTACCCAAAAATAAAAAACGAGAAAGAGAATGAAAATTCATAATGGGCTCACTTTGTTGTATTATTCTAAGTTAATTCAATAGCATATTCAAAATTTTGGTACATTACTAGTAATTTCCATTCGCTTTCGCTCATATTTATTTCGGAACAAATGCACTTTTAGGTATCTTATTCGCTAGCATTAAGCACTTTTCTTTCAATAACCCGTTTATCATTTTATATTGTTTTAATAAACAGTTATATTTTAATTTATTATTTCAAATCACTCTTAATTTTTTACACATCAAATCACAGTTTAATTTTTTAGGTATTGTTAGGCAAAAGCAGTAAAAACAGATTAATTTAGTATTGTAGGAGAGAGAGAGAGAGAGAGAGAGAGAGGGGGGTGAGTGTGAGAGAGAGAGAGATTAGTATAATCAGGATATATTTTTTGACATTTAAATTATAGTTTCTATTTTTGTTAATTATATATTATTTTTTGTTTTAAGAAATTAGTAATTTTAATATTTATTGTCTCAACGAAAATCCCAATATTGTTATTCAATTTCCATGCATTTTCAAATATAATTGGACTAATTTTAATAGTAACTGAATTAAAAGCTTCAGAAATTAGTTTTTTACGAGCTGTAAAGTAGGTTTCATTTTATTATCACGAATAAATATTTATTTTTGCCCACACATTCTCATAAGAATTAAAATTGCAACAATATGGAAGAAATCTTAATGCAAAGCTCCCGTGTTCTTTAAGAATAGCATCAAAGTGATAAAAGTTTTCAGATTCATTTTCTTTAACAATTTTTAGCATTCGTTTTTTAATGAATATACGATATGAAATATTTTTTTGATCTAACCATGATTTAATTTCTGTTTTATTATTTTCTTGTGTTCGGGTTTATTATTTATTCGTGAATGATATGTGCATTATCCATATTTATAACTAAATTTGATGGAGTATATGGTAATCAGAGACCGGATATTTGGTTAAATAAGATTATGATATTTGGTGGTTATTTGGGAACAAAAATTAAAGAATTTGGTGGTTTCAATAACCATTATTTTACTAAAAATATTCTTATATTTAGTGATTAAAAGTTTTTAAACAAACTTTTCACTCAAGTTTCGAAAAGGATTCCGCTTATTCAATACAAATTTTGCCATTTTAAGATTTAAAAGATAACTTTTTTAGAAAAATTTAAGAATTTTAATTTTTAGCTCATACTTAAAAAAATTTTTAAGAATTAACACAAAAATTTAAATACATAAATCTTTGATAAAAAGCTTATTTTTAGATATATATTTTATTTTAACTATAAATTTGGTTGTTAAAAAAGGGTTTTAAGAAAATTTGGGGGTTATAACTATTTTTTGTCAATTTTGTTGGTTTTGGTGAAATTTGGGATTTAACCAAATATCCGGTCTCTGATGATAAAAAATGATTTTGAACCCAATTCCAAACACTTTACTAAATTATTTATCTCAGTGTCATAATCTCAGTTTAATTGATTTTTTTATAAACAGATTCAGTTTAAGTCTGAACTGAAGATTAAAAGTTTAAAAAATTGATCAAAACTTAACTCTTTCTTGTAAGTAAAAATGTAATTTCCTGATCTGAAGTAAAGTCGGGTAATTCGAGCCATACTATAAACATCTGGTCTGTTATTATAAATTATTTTTACTCTCGGAATTTTTCAAAATATGCAAATATTTATTCTCAAAAATTTCTTAATTTTAAATTCTTAAAATATTCACGGAAGTTCACAAAAAAATCTTAAATATTCTCAAGAAAATCTTTCATGAATTCAACAACTATTGTTTTATTGTTTTTAATTATTTTAAATTTAGCGATATAAATGCATATGTTATTAATATTAAATTATTTAAAAATTTTCTCTATTAAATGTTAACTCATTTATTATTATTAAAGTTTCATACAATTTTTGCATAAACGTTAATTTCTTTTATGTGAAAATCCAGTCTTTATATAAGTTTTCTTTTTTATATAGTTTATTAAAATATAATTTAAATTTTATATATAATATTAAATACATAAATTTATAAAAATTAACACAAAATTAACGCACGGGAAATGTAGGTCTCTAGTAATAGTAATTTAATCAATTTTATATTTTTATCGGAGTTCAGAAACCAATACATGTATTTGGGTTTCTCTTTACACATTTACATTTATTAATTTGTTTGATTGGAAGATTAAATCGCAAAAATATACTGTCAAAATGTCCAAAAATTGTGTAAAATTGCCAAAATTTGTGTCAAATGGAATTATAGGAGGCTTTTCACTATTTTAGATATTTTGTTCTTATTTATATCTGTTTTTTTAAATATAGTTAATAAATGAATAATAGTTTTTAATTTAGTTTACCATTAGTTATTTAAATAGTTGGTAAGCAAAAACTAAAATTTTAAATAAATATGTAGCACTACTGTGTCGCTAGTGTTGCTATAACTGTATATAATGTTGGTTTGGATGATGAGGATGAGGATAAGCGAGTGATGAGATGATGCATTGAGAGCATTGCATCGCATTGAGAGCGACATAGACTGCAGCTGCAGCTGCAACACCAGTTCTCTACTCACTGCGCCATATATAATATTGATTTAACCATATTTTCTATATTCTATTGTATGGATGTATCGATGATTTAGTGTTCCAAGTGATGTGTTTACAAGAGTAACTGATTTCAATTTCAATGTGAACTCATATAACATTAACGTTTATCTATTTGTGTACTATTTGTGTACTATTTGTGTACATTTTAAATTCATGTATAATTTTAATGATATGTTGAGATAATGGCAAATTACAATCACAATTATGCAAATTATTTACTAAGTCATTATTTGTTATGCCTAATACTATCAGGTATGTGTCTGTGTCTATATGTGTATATTATGTTTTAATATTAACATAAGTTACATAAGCAAATATTAATTTTAGTAATAAACCGATCAGTGATCGGTAATCACACTTATTTAAAGCAGATTTCCTACAAGCTATACATATAATTATTGATCATTCATTTAAAATTGCAAAATAATTGTTTTCAAAAAGATTTATTTAGATAAGCATTATCACAAAAAAAATATTTAAAAAAAACCTCAGAAAAAAGTAAGAGTATTAAATTTTTAGATAATTAGGTAATTATTTAGTGATAAATAAAATTTGATAAATGTAGACATGACATTCAAAAACAAATAACTGGATTTGATGTTATATTCCATTTTTTTGGCAATAATGGCACTGAAAGAAATTACAAATTTTCAAGAGAAAATTATAAATTGTTTACTATTTAATATAAAAAATCTCAATATTCTGTCTTTCTCATTATATTAATATTTTACCATTTTCTTCAAACTCAATAAATATTACTGTATTTTAATGAAGGGAAAGTATTTGCGTTAAAATTTAGTTTGAATCCATTCAAATTCATGAATATTTGTATATGTTTTCAAACGCATATTTGTACTTATTATGGATCAAAAATAAATAGTATGATAAGGGAAGGTACTATTTCTTCGTAAACGGGTAATGATTTTAATTTAATGTACATCTGGAAACTATTGCTTATTATGACATAAACATAAGTAAACATTAATACGAATTGACATCCGATAGTCATTAAGTACTAAATGATAGATTGTTTGTTGACAGCTGTTGGTCCGAAATCAATGAGTATAACGCAATTGTCTCAACTGTCAATGTTATCGTTAGAAGCGGAACAACCCATTTCTGTTGTGGCGGAAGAATCTGGCAAAGCTATTCTTCCGTGCAATATTTCCCGACCCGTCAATGATACCATTGATTTAATATTATGGTTTAGAGGAGACGCAGAAACTGCTCTTTACTCTCTCGATGCCAGAAAAGCTCCCATTCAAAGAGCCAAACATTTTCTAAGTGATGATCTGAGCGCTCGTGCATACATTGACATTACGTCGAGGTTATACTTATATCTTATACCTTATACCTTATACCTTATACCTTATACCTTATACCTTATACCTTATACCCTACACCTTATTCACTATCTATAGTAACACTAATATTGTTCTAAACTATCTCATTAAATATTTATTTTAGGCCGACTTCTTTAGTGGTGGAATCAGTTAAAGGTGTTTTATATGTTTACACTAAATGGAAACAAATTGTACAGTAATTGAAATATTTTAGGTATAGATAGAGGAGAATACAAATGTCGCGTTGACTTTCGTCGCGGACGCACACAATATCGTTCTGTCCATTTGGATGTAATTGGTATATCATATTATATGTTATTACGTGTTATTTTTGAATTCATATCCAATATTTAACTCCAAATTAGTGCATCCAAGAGAGTTGATTATAATGGATGAATTTGGTCAAAAATTGCGCGATCAAGTTGGACCTTATAATGAAGGAGCACATCTTACTCTTATATGTGAGGCAGAAGGAGGTAAGCATAAGCATAAGCATAAGCATAAGCATAAGCATAAGCATAAGCATATCAATTTTGTCACAGTCACAGTCTAACAGTTACCACACGTAATATTAGTGCACATAACAGTACATGTGATTCAGTTTTAGCTATAGAATCAAAATACTAGCATTTATAACATATTAAAATTTCTTAGAATATTCATTTTTTCAACATATTAATATTTTTCAGAATCTAAAATTTTTAAAAATGCTGCTTTTATATGATATTGAAAAAATTTAGAGAGAGTGCTAATAAAAACTCTTCCGATTTAATCGAGAATTTAATCTGTTTCAGCTAATATAGCATTAAATTGCAAAAAATATCTTTATAGCATTTATTATTAAAAGTAGCAAAAATAGAATTTATAAATTGAGCTAAAACGGCTCCATTTTACATTGTACTTAATTCGTCCACAAATAAATTTATACGACTCTAACTTATGAATTAAAAAGTAGCAAATGCTATGATTTTGATTCTCTAGTTATAGATTAAAAATTATGTTCTATTCTAATCAGTGTTGCAGGAGGTTTGTATTAAATGGTGGATAAAACGCATTATAAAGCCTACGGATGAGTTGCGTCATTTGTTTTGTTTCCATGGCAATCCCTAACATTAATAGTGTATTTTGTCCGCCATTTAATACAAGCCTCCTGCAACACTGAGTGTTATATGTGTCGCCTCTAAGTCTATATCACAGTCCCGGTGTTTGATTTACAATTGGATTATCAACTAAACTTTGAAATCCCATGAACACCTGTTTGACTAAAGGCTTAAAGTATTGCTCTACGATTTCTGTGTTTGTTTCCTTTATAAATATAACTGGCGTGACTCAATAGTATGACATGTTATCGCTAACTAACAGAAAACAGCAGAATTATAGAACAGTATTGCCCAAAATTTTGATAAGATCTGATAATTTAATATACACTGAGTCCCATTCATTAATAGGTATTATTTTGGTTACTTTTGGTAACAAATTATATATTTCTTATATTTATAACAGAGATGAGCATTTTAGGCGGCCTAACCTTAGGCTTAGGCTTAGGCTTAGGCTCAGCCTACAGCCTAAGCTTACATTTTTTCATAGGCTGAAGCATGAAGCCTAAGCCTAAGCCTATAATATTTTTTGGAGCCTAAGCCTACAACCTAAACTTAATTTAGGCTGCCTAACCTCTAGGCTCTATATAAATTATTAAATTTAGTGCAAAAACTACGTTCCAGAGCAAAAAGTAGTTTTATATTATACTTTTTGTAATATGTATACAATATTTCTAATGTCTGATTTTTATTACTCAATAAAATTGATATAAAAAATTTATAACTACCGTATTGGGAATTTTACAAAAAATGAATGATCAATGAAAATTTTTTAAAGCCTAAACCCTAAGCCTAAGCCTATGTTATTATAGGCCCGCCTAAGCCTAAGCCTAACCAATGCCTACATCAATCATCAATCAATACAAATCATTGGTTTAAACTATTTAATAAAAATTCAATAAAAAATTAAAATTATTCAGAGAAAAAGAGTTTAAAAGTTTAATGTTCTTTAGTTTGCTTAAATATTTTTATAATATATAAGCTTATAATCTTATACAGCTTGTACTGACTATCTATTTCCGAAAAAACGTTAAACAAATAAAGTGTACTTTCGTTAATAATAATCAATCGATTTTGTTTATAACGTTTATAACGTTTATAATAGCATATATTAATACGCAGATCGAATGTATTGGACAAATACGAAAAGCTGTGTATGTACTTATTTCCTTACGGTTGGAAAGTACACGGACCAGCATCTGAAGAAACCGGTCTTATTGTCATCAAATTGGTTGGAATTTTATATATACTTGTAATTATATTTGATGTAATAATGGCATGGCATATCAATACAATTGATTGGAGCAATCATTTCATTGTTATCATATTTATGGCAATTTTAATAGCGATTATTGCTTGTATTTTAGCGATCGCTAGACAGCCACAAATAAGGTATTCTGTTATTTGATGCCAATTTCAAACAACTTTTCAAACTATTCTTTTTTCAGATGCGATTTAAAATTTAAGGCTCCAGGAGTGCCATTCGTGCCTGCAATTGCTATTATCATTAACATATATCTCATATTAAGACTTTCTATTTTAACATTAGTGCGATTTACTGTATGGATGATTGCAGGTATTCATTCATTAATACGCTTATATAATGTTATTTGACATGTGGTTTGTTAATTATTTGATAGGTCTTGTCATGTATTTCTGTTATGGTATCAAAAATAGCTCACTCGATAATAGTAATGAGAATTTAGTAACACAAGCAAAACAGAGCCAACAAATGGAATTAACAATACCGGATAAATTGAGGCAATCATTGAAGCAACGATCGGATGCAAACAATAAACCGAATGGGTTTACGATGTCCTCTCCAAACGTATCTCAACAACAGACCAAACAGTGGCAAACGTTTGATTAAAACACTTCCAAATAATTAAATCGATGTTCATTTCATCAACGAATTTCTTTTCATTTTAATTTGCTTGTCTATACC
The DNA here is from genome assembly GCA_034698025.1 of Phthiracarus crinitus. Taxonomy (NCBI): domain Eukaryota; kingdom Metazoa; phylum Arthropoda; class Arachnida; order Sarcoptiformes; family Phthiracaridae; genus Phthiracarus; species Phthiracarus crinitus. The sequence continues at coordinate 15,978 of JAQGAW010001726.1, forward strand.
AATAATTTTAGACAAGCTGTGATATTTCATTGTTTTAATGGACGTGATAATTACCATATATATTATATGAATTAGAATAATATATAAATATAAATATATACATAAACATATATCTATACAATAAATAAATAAATCTTTAATTATATCAATATTATGTTATAATATAATAAATAAATAAATAATCATTGGAAAAGTGCAGTAAATATTCTAAATATAGAAGTATTACCGGTATTATCACTAGTATTAAGCTTTGTATTTACGTTATTATTTTGTGAACTATTGTTTAAATCATTATTGTTTTTAACATTCATTTCATCGTTTTTATCATTTGACATATTCCTAACTTTATTTATTTCGTTTTTCAATATGAAATGAATTTGTTGTTTAGTGAAAATCGGAACTAAAATATTATATTTATCTATTTTGCAATTTAACTTTTTTACTCTCGCTTTAATATCTTCTTTGAGTTTCGATTCGATAAATCGTTCATCAGTTCCTAAAATCATTTGTTTGACTTGTTTTGAGCAAAGATATTCTCGCAATGCATTTCTTTCGTCACGAATTTCTCTCTCAAGAGTAACCCATTCCGGTATATAACCATTATTTGCGAGAATTTCGTTTAATTTATAGGTAGTCGAGTCAATGTACGGAATTTCTGGCCGATATTTCAATGGTTTCCCAAAACCTGAAAGATTTTTAAAATCGCCTCTCGCTATCGATTCTTGAATAAGATCTTCCACTAATCGCTCAAATCCTTTCTTGATTTTGATTTCGCGCTGAAGATTAGCATCACGTAAAATCATTGCGTGCTTTTCATCGGTTTTCGACTTAATTCGTTCGACTTGAAACTCGTGCACAGCTTCTGTGGCTTTGTTTAGTCTTTCGGTTTGGTATTGCCTTAATCTCGTGGATTGACTGCCATATCCTATGCCATCATAACTAAGATAATGTCTGTGTTGAGCTTTCGTCACACCATTAACACTATCTGTGCGTTCATTGTCTTCCAAGTCATTCAAATAATCCTTTAAAGTACGATACGATCGTTCTATTTCTAAGAATTGATTATAATCATTGTTTGGATTCATGTCCGGATGATATCGTTTACAACACTCTAAATACGCGTTTTTTAGCGTTAATTCATTTAAATTAGTTTTATCCACATTTAAAACTGCGCAACACTTCTGTAATAATGATAAATATGTGATTAATAATAGATTATCGTATATTAGTATTAATATTAGTATTACTTGTAATTGTTGTGTTGTTATATATCTGTTAGTAATCAATGATTGATATATCGATATATTTATATATTTTGGTAATAAATTTCGATTCCAAAACACAATAGTATTCATATTAATATTAATCATAGTTTTGTTTATATGTAAACATTTACATCATTAATGATGAGAATAAGCTCATTCAATCTGATATCAAAAACTATGATGAATTGAGCTTAAGCTTCATTTCTAACATCAAAAAAATTATATAAATCAACTTTGAGTTTGCTTTAAAGCTTTGAGTTTAAGCTTTGCTTATTAGCAAAAAAAATAAAATTTTCAGTTTAATTAAATTTCAAAATTTAATATTTATTAATTAAATAATTTTATGAACGCTTATTTGATAATTTTATGACTCCAAAACAAATCTATTACATTAAAACATGCAATATTACTAGAGATGGCAAAAAGCTCAGACTGAGCTTAAGCTACTTGAGCTGAGCTGAGCTTGAAGCTCGATTTTTTTATGTTCAGGAGCTTGAAGCTCAAGCTACAAGCTCAATGTAAA